>VZTM01007259.1:46235-95556 GCA_013400555.1 Jacana jacana
ACCTGGCAAATATATAATTATTGCTCTATAAAATAGTACAAGGATGAGGTGTAAGGTCAAGGTCAAGGATGTAAAGGTTTTAAAAGGGTTTCAACTTCGCTGCCATAATATCCATTTCTTTCTCCAATCTCACAGCCTCACAGATGATGGAGAGCATTTTCATATTGCTGGGGATCCGGGGGGGGAAACAGTCAAAAATATGGCACAAACATCTCCTGAAGTGCAACCAGACTGCCTACATGATATGTATGGAAAAACTGACACAAACCAGAGAAACGGGGGGGTGGTATATGGGTGTGTGTATTATATATATATGTACGTCACACAAAATTAAACATATGATCTAAAAGAAGCAGAAGCATTGAATCTGATCCTTAAACCAGGCACCAAAATCATCCTTCCACCACAAACTCAGGAGTTCACCCCCACCTGGGAATCTTTGGTGGGCAAGGAATTCACCAGCCATCACAAGCATGGTCACAGCACCTCTTTGGGGAACCCCAGTGCTCTCAGGAAGCTGAGCACAGGGTTTGATGAAAAATCCAGAAAAATAAGCCAAGTGACCTCCAGAAACCCACTACCTCATAGAGATGTCAGCTTGCAGCTTCTCTGACCCCTTTGCCAGGCTCTTGCAGAGCTGTGCCTGATAGAAATGTTGGATTAAATACAATTTTAACGATGTACACTTGTCAATCTATTAAAAAAAAAGTGAAAATGTATAGTGACTGATCTCCATAAATGAGCTGCAGTGTTAAATGGCAGGGAAGTCAGTATATATTTAACTTCAGTAACTGAAATACCTCGGGTCAAATGTGGAAGGAAGAAAGGAAAATGCCAACTGAATTTGCCCTCATTCCCTCCCATCAGTGTATATCAGCCCACACACAGATGCTGTGGGTATGACCTAGTCCTCCAAGAACACGATCCAGCGGGAAATATTGCCAGCAGTGCTTTAGGAATAAATCACCTGCTGAATGGCCAAAGTAGTTAACGGAACCTGGATATTTTCCTAATTAATTTTCCACCTTTTTTTTTTTCCTCATAAAATTGTAACCGAAGATTTTTATAGTGTAATCCACTTGCAGATTTCTCAGCACTGGCTGCAGTTTTTGTGGTTTGGTCCTTCCTTGCTAAACAGCTAAAATGACCCAGCTGTTACTCCAAACCCAGGGAATTGGTAGCCTGCGGGCAGCCAAGTGCATGTGCCAGCCATTCGGAGGAGCACTTAATTCTCCCCATATGGGTTTGGATGTCTCTGCCTCCTTATCGGCCCTGATACAGAAGGTTCCTTTTGTCAGAGCAGATATAAGCTGGTGATTGTAAATCTGAGCCAGGGCCTGAGCTTGGTCATCATACACATCCAGGAACATCTTGGTGGACCTCAAAAACCAGAAAGGATGTTCCACAGAGCGACATCCTGCACCACAAACACGAGAACGCCAAGGACACCGTTTATCAGGCACGGCAGTGACAACGACAAAGGTGTTGAGAGCAGAGTCAGGAGATGTTTTAAGATAGTAATTGCACTTTCTGCAGAAGCTACCAGTCTCTCTGCAGAGTCCTGGTGCATTAGCTGTCTGCCCAGTGAATAAAAGACTGTCCCCTTCTTGGAGCAACAGAAGTTCTCCAGAGTCACTGCTACAGGTGGTTAATGTTGTCTCCCAAAGGCATCAAGCTGCGTTTCAGCAAAGCCATGCTCCCTTCTTCTCTCTGGAATCTTGCTTTCACAGGTCAGACAATTCTAGGGAGATGAGGAAACTTCAGCAGGAGAAAGAAACAACCCCCCACTCGTCTTGCTGTCACTTGTTACTCAAAAAGCTTCAGTAAGGAAACACCAAGAAAGGAGAGCAGGTAGATGGGAAGGACGATAAAGGATGGAAAGGAATGTAAACTTAAATCACTCAGAAATTAATGCTTGAGTTGCATTCATAAATTCTAGAAAGGGGATAATGTAACTGTTTACGTGCAGCTAAGAATTACCACCCCCCAAATAAATAAATAAATAAATAAAACCCAAACAAGCAACAAACCTCCCGGAGTCGTTCAAGGCCACTTTGGTCAGAGTGAAGTCTATGTGGGTTGCACTGTTCCTGGAGGCACCCAGCAAGTTTTGCCTCTGGTATTGTACAGAATTACAAAGTTGCTTGCTATTATTGGCTTTACTGTGTTCTTTCTATTATATACAGATAGTACATAAAATATTTCCATGTTTCTAAATCTAACGTAGCTCCTAACTCAGTCAAGCCAGACAGCTGCATGCTAGAGATGTATCAATCCAATCCAATCCAATCCAATCCAATGCTTCATATCCACCTGGAAACCTTTCACAGGAGATGATTTCAGGATGCTAGGAAGGGAAACAACAAGTTTACCTTAAGCTGAGTGGAAAGAGTTTGTTTCACCTCTAGGAAAAAGGTATAAAAGCAGCCAAAAGATTACAGGTATTGTGAGTTCTGTTTTTTGCTACAGAATCATAAAACAGTTTGGCTTGGAAGGGACCTTTAAAAGTCATCTAACCCAACCCCCCCTGCAATCAGCAGGGACACCTTCAACTCAATCAGGTTGCTCAGAGCCCCGTCCAACCTGACCTTGAATGTCTGCAGGGATGGGGCATCTACCACCTCTCTGGGCAACCTGTGCTGCCCTGTCATCAAGGAAGAGACATTTCTTCTTATAACTCCTTCTGAATCTGCAAAGCAACCTCTTGAAGGGCTGGAATCGCTTCACGACCACAAGGACCTAACTGCACTCATGTCCAGCAACATCAGGATCCAGGTGACTCACAACCCTCCATGGATGCTGCATGAGTCCAGAATTATTTCTGCAAATACCTCTCAGCTTTCTTTTTGGGCTCATTGCACACCATCCTGGAGTTCATGAAACTTGGCCTTCCAACTTGCTCATCTCTCATTTGCTTTATAGGTTAAGTAGAATGACAGACCCAGACTAATAAAACAGAAGAACAACGTGGGAGCTATTGAGAAAGAGAAGAGGAACACAGAGATGACCACACAGTCCTGGAATGCATTTCCAACCCAAGTATTAGAAATTCATTATACAAGTAGTGCTGCAAAGCTTAGCTTAAGTGTTATCTTCTTCCACAGCTGTTTCAGCCTAAAGGCTCTCCTTTCCTTCCCCATCCACAAAAATTACTTGTAGGGCAGAGACAGCTGTTGGCACTCACAGAGGTAAAAATGCCTTTTCTCCCTTCTGCTTTCCCACACCTAGCCCAGATGGAAGGTTTACAAGTCAAAACCCAGCAGCAATCTATTAGAAGGCACAAGGGATCAAGAAGACCCCAGAAGCTTCACCCAGGATGTCAGAATAAGCAGCAGCCAAGAGGGAAATGCATTAGATTTTGGTATAGAATCATAGAATTGCATAGAAATGCATTAGATTTTGGTATGGATGCAATAAATAACAGAGGCACCAGTGGGAGTACCTCCCAGGGCTGGGAGACCACCAGGGTGCAGGAGAACCAGTGCTCTGCACCCACAGCTGGGAAACCCAGAGCAGTACTGGAGAACATGTGCACAGAGCTGCTAAAGCAGCAGTCAGAGTTCCTTGAGCCAGGACACATCTGTGAAAAACAAACCAAAAAAAGCCCTGTGACGCCCCTGCCCGCCTGCAGGAATGGAAAGCCAAAGGTAAACTCATCTCAAGACACAGCAAACCCTGGGTGGGACAAAACTTGGAAGAGGGAGTGATGCTGAAATTGGGTGCTTAAGCTCAGTCCGAGAAACTGGGTCTGAATTCTTGATGGACATCAGAAGACAGAAAGAAAACCAACGGGTAGACTTTGTTTGGGCCCATCACTACCACACTGACAGCTGACAGTCAAATTTTCTATTTAACAGGAACACCAAGTTCTACTTTTAACATAAGCAGCCTAAGAATGAGGACAATTGAGCCACATTATAATAAAGTAAAGGTAGAATCAGGAGGAACCTCCTAATCCAGGGCACCTACCTGCACCTCCTGGTGACAAATATGAAATAGCAAGAAAACCTTACCCAGCTTTCTGGTCCACAACATGAGTAACTCTGTCAGGCTTGGTACTCAACTGTACCTTCAGCTGAATCTGTGGGCGTTCAGCTTTCGCCAGCCCACGGCTGCCAATGTTCACATACGTGATACTGATTCTTTTTGTTTAAAACAGCTTCTTTTCCACTCATGCATGAGAGCCAGGGCTGTCCAGACAGGAAGGCTCAAGACCCCGCTGGGACACCAGGGCCATCCAAAAAAATCAGTTCCCAGTAAGCTGAGCCCTGACAAGATGCTAAAGCAATGCTTACCATCCCAATGTGGGAACCCAGAGCTTCTGAAAACATGTCAAAAATCTCATGTGAGTATGAAGGACTCCTGAGCTTTTTGACCAGTGCCTTTTCCTAGCACCTGGGGAAGGCAGGAGAAGCTAAACATGCACAACTCTTTCAAAGGACAGACACTCAGCATAATCATGTAAATCTTCTGTTTTGCTAGAACCCACAAGCTATCATTTTTAACTAATGCCTTTGCCTGGGGAAGGTCCCCTGGCAGGACTGCTGCACTGTGAAATGGGAGCAGGAGCCAGGACCTGCCCAAGGGGACACAAACAGGCAGAGGCACAACTGCAAGTCGGATGAGGTACCCAGGTTCTGTCCCCAGCTCTGTCCTGGTTAATCCTGGCAAGAGACTGGTGCACACTGGCAGCTGATGGCTATTGAAACCTGTAGGGGTGTAATGAAGGGGCATCTTCACTTTGTCACGAACAGACCTGGGTCTGGATCCCCGATCCACGTGAAGCGCCATTCGGTGTGTTGCCTTGGCTGTGATTTCATTCTGCAAGTGGATCTGTGAGGGGGGACTGCAAAGTGAAAGATCAGCTTTGGGAAAGGCCCACACTTTGTCTCCCAGCTTCGAGCCACAGGATACTCATTTGCATAGCTGATTCTTCAGCAGCTATAACCAGAGTAATTATTATTGACATCTGCCATTTATGGAAGTGTAGGGTATGAGCCTGCCTAAAGACAAGTGTACTGACCCTGTCTCTGGTAACCAGATGCTGTCAAGCAACAAGGAATGGTTGGAACTTTAGAAGGACAAGCCACATCAACTTTGAACCTATGCTGCCTACAATTATCTATGCATCATTATCAGACTGCAGACTGCAGCCTTTGGTAACCTTACTCAGTGGACAGCCCTCAGCTCACCTCCCCTGGAGGTACAGGGGATTTTGGCAGGTGAGAATAAAGGTGTCTGGAACCTTTAGCAATGGACTATATACAAGCTGCTAGCAAAGCAAACAGATAAAAGAATAAATCAATCCATAGCCTTTTCTTTTGGGTTTTTTTTTTTCGGTTCAAGTTTGGTCAGAATGTGGTTTTGCCTGGAAGAGCCCAAAGAAATGCAATCATTTTTTCCTGCCACCAAATCCAAACAATTTACAAATGACATTCTTGGCCTCACATTTATGCCAATAAATCTTATAAAAAAGGGAAGGAAAAACTGCACATTATGGTTCTCAAGCCACTTTCCACACAGCCTGAGGCAGCCCTGAACTGGGGTCATTATCAGTGACAACCTCGGGAAATCAACACTCAAAAAAGAGATGGTGCCTATAAAAAAATGGTCTTTAAACATCTCTCTGTTTCCTCCTTCCCACTAAAGCCAAAAGCTTGGTGCTTGTGTGCTGGGACTCACATCACATCAAATAAAGGTGTTAATATCTGTCCACCAGCTGATGCTATTTGCTCTTTGACCTGTTGCTTACGAGCACCATTAAAGGAAAATTCTGCAGGTTCTCATTCACCTCATTCATACACCACCCATTCCTCTACTACAAATGTTTTAGAAACCTCCAGAGCTCTTCTTCTTCATATATAATATCCTTTACTAACTTTCTACGTAGTGTAGAATTGCTTTTCTAATCACTTCCCTGGTTTGGGACATTCTGTTCCATTTGAACAAGGACCCTCGTATCTCTTGAGTCACCAGGACCCGAGGCTGGAGGTCCTGGCTCTGGTTCCTCAATGTGCAGCACAGAAAGGGGCCAACACATCCAGCCTGAAAGTCCTTGCTGCAGGAATGACTCAGGCACTGAGGAATCTAAGCCTAGTTGATGGTACTTGGGCTTCTGTGGTCTCTGCCCTTATGTCTATGAAAAAAAAATAAATAATTTTAAGAAATGTTTGAAAACTTAAGCCTGAATTTCCAACTATGGTCAGCTATTTTTCTCTTTCCAAACCCATCTCCTGGGCAGTTATGCCTCAGCACAAAACCTTGTTGATAAAACAGTTTTAAAGAGCTCTGTAACTGCCCATAGATTAATGCAGTACTGAGGGACAGGGGATGCTCCCCAAGAACCTGATATCTCCCTTCTGAAATGCCCTCTGAGACCTACCTGTCCTTGTATTAACACCTCTGCCTTCCTCCCTGGAACAAGTACATCCAGTTATATTCCAGAGAGTCAATCCTCCTCTTTCTCAGTGGAGCATCTTTTTCTGCCTGTACTTTTTTCACGTATTTGAAGAGTGACAAGTGCCTAGGGAGACCCCAGGGCCTTGCCCATGTGCAGTGACCTGCCTGATGGTACCACTCCATGGGTGCCTCTGCAGTGCTGGAAAGATCTTTATTACTGTACTGAGGATGTCACCAATGATGCAACACAAGAGCTGGTGATGAGGTGGGGCAGTGTAATGTCCAGCAGGAAATGACCCATGTGATTTAGCTAAAATACCTTTCATGACCCAGCCATGCCAACTAAACATTCACAATACCTCACACCAATTGCAGTACCTCTTGCCCCTTCAGACATCCTTTCCTCAAGCAGACCAAACTAAGCCTGCTCTTCTCCCAAAGGTCCTTTAAGTATTACATAGACTACTACTGCCCCCCATTTACTCTCCCCAGCACCTCCCGTTGCTCCATGCTACACTCTCTTTTCATCCCTGTTGTCCCACTCCCTTATGTATGCCAGTCAGAAATCCAGCCTTCATCAGCCTTCCAGCCCCACCATCACACAGTGGGGAGAAGCTCAGGGGGTGGAGAAGACCCACAACAACCCAGTTCATTACTGGGGAGAAATCATCCCGACTCAATGGTTTCTAAGCAGAACATTCTGAGGTCCAACTCTGCAGGTGTGTTCAGGAGGTGACGGTGCCCCTGGGATGCTCCAGAGACACAGCTTCACCTTCTCCAGTCGATGGAGAGCTTGAACTGAAACAATTGAGACCCAGGATGCATTTTAGGCTATTTTTGAGACTCTTTCAAACTCTCTTTTAGATACTTTCCGGACCAAACATGCCACCAGCAATACTTGGATTGCACTCTCTCTCCTCCACAGCAGGCGTGTGTGTTTGTGTGCACTCACACGTGCTTTCATGTGTGAAACATCCAGCAACTTTGCTTTTTTCAAACATCTTTGATACCAAGGGAACCCAGGACGACCACTGTAAAATTTAGGAGACTCACACAGATCTCTGCTAACACTGTTTGGGGCTGGGGTTGTATTTAAACCAAACTGAAAAAAAAAACCCCAAAACTCCTCTGTGTGAACTGGTTCAACAAAAATCAGCTGAGGTGAGAGTCACGTACCTCAGAGCAGCCAAGAGGTGCATCATTTTGTTTGTTGGTTGGTAGTTTTGTGTTTTGTTTTCTATCTTTTTCTTTTTTTCTTCTTCTTTTTTCTTTTTTTTTTTCTAGAAGAAGCACCACTATCAGCCCATCTCCAGATTCAAGCAGGAGTTATCTCTTTGACATCTGCTCTCACCCAGGTGCGTATCTGGTGTGTACCCACACCATGCCTGCTACTTTCTGGCTTTAAAGCCCCTCTTTATCTCGCTGCACACAAGCCAACCCCTCACACCAGCAGCCCTGCAAAGCAAAATTCTTCCCCCCCCCTTCCCCACCCTGTGCAAAGCCCCCTCAGAGAGGAAGAAATGCTCAGACACAGCTTTACATGTGGCTGGGGGGCTGGGGTCAAGCCAAGCAGCACAAGTGGGGGTGGCAAGGATTCACATTTTTTGCTTCTCTCTCTCTTTTGGGGTCCTCTGGTCTGCCGGAGCCCAGCGTTTCCTGCGAGGATGGGGATGAGGAGGAGGGTTCAGAGCTCGGTGGTTCTCCCGCTGGGGACAGGCACACCCCGCACTCACTGTCCCCCCGTCACCTTCCTGAACACCACAGCTCACCAACCGGCTCCCTCTCCCAGGGGTTTCACACCAGCGGTGTAATGGGAAGGAAAAACACCTTCTGGGCGGAGCGGCTCCTCCAGACAGGTTTTCCCAAGGAGGAGGGGAAGGAAGACAGCCGCTGCCTGCGTGGATCGGGCGGTCACAAAGATCAGGAGAAGGGGAAGCAAAACCCTCCTTCTCCTCCTCCTCCTCCGAGACAGCGCCGGCAGCGGCGGGGCTCACCTGCCCGCCCCGCTCCCGGCTCCGCTCCCTGCTGCGGAACGGCTCGGCTCCGCACCCGCGTCGGTACCGGCGCTACTTCGGTCCCTCCGGGCTCCGACTCCCGCCGGGGACCTGCCCTTTCCCCTCCAACTCTCTCCCCCAACAGCTTCACCCTGGCGGCTTCGGGCAGGGGTGGGTGATCTCCTCCTTTTGCTCCACAATACCACATAGTAGCAATAAAAGGAAAACAGAGCAAAGCAAAGCAAAACAAAACAAAACCCAAACAAACAAAAAACAAACAAACAAACAAAAACCCAAACAAACCAACAAAACCCCCCCAAAACAACAACAAAAAAAACCCCACACCACCACAAACCCCCCAAAACCACTACAGTTTTCTGTGAAGATCCACCTGGATGCTGAGAAGACACGGACTCAACTCAAATACACTTCACACTCTCACCATTTTCTCCTTTTTCCTCTCCTTTTTCCTCTCCTTTTTTCCTCTCCTTTTTCCTGTCCTTTTTCCTCTCCTCTCCTCTCCTCTTTCCTCTCTTCTCCTCTCTTCTCCTCTCTTCTCTCCTCTCCTCCACAGCTCACCTTTCCCTCCCTACTCTCACGTCTCCCACTCCCCAGAGCTCCCCAGTGCCCACCTTCCCACACACACCACACTCAACCCTCCCAGCCCCACCGTGCACTAAACCCAAGTCCGTTTGCAGAAGACAACCGTCTGCTGCAGTTTCCAAACTCACCTGCAAAATGCTGCTTGTTGCTAGAATCCAGGGCAAAAGCCACCTCATCCCTGGAAGCCGGGATTAAATTCATTGATTGAACCCAGATTTAGAGCCGTTTTGAACAAAAACACCACTTTGGGGAATGCAGAGCAATCCTGAACTGGCAACCTAGACTAGGCACTCTGCCTTTTTGTCTTGGCTCTTTGGGGATTTTATTAAAGACAGATCTGACGTCAGGGTGAAGGACAAGCCCTGCATTTTTCCTCTGGAGCAACTTTTCCTGCCTTCACTTCTTCATTTTTGTGTGTGGTGTTGTCCCACCTCCTGCATTTCAGTCCATCGCCGTTAGCCAAAGGGCTCTTAAAGGGAAAGCTGCAGCGCCGTGGTCCCTCAGGCTGCGGTTGCTGCGCTGCGCCGAGGTGCTCCGAGCTCAGACCCTCCTGTTGCTCATGGCATTCAGGCTCTTGCAGTTTATCCAGTCCAGCCAGAAACAGCGGATCAGGCTTCCCCAGTTATGATTAATGGCCTGACCGGTATGCAAATGCACACAGATGCTTGGTTCATTTGATTTTTTTAAAAAAAGAGTGGCTTCACCTGAAGCGCAGAAGGATGCTTGAAGTGCACCCGGTAGGAGGGAGTCCTTTGGGACACCTTTCCCACCAGCTTCACAGAGCTGCCCACATTGGGAATGAAAGGAAAGGCACACTCTCCCCTGCCACGCTGCTTTTGGTGGTGTGCATCAGAGTATGGATCGACTCCCGGGCCCAGGCAGATTTCTATCCTGTGCCAACAGTGGGCATAACAAACACTGTCCAAGTACCAAACCCTGGGAGAACCCCACCCTGCAGAGGGTTAAACTCTCTGATCACCTCTTAATATATCCCCTGCTTTTGGCTGGGTCATCTCTGAAGTGCTTTGCTCCTTTTACCCAGGCAGGGGCATCGTATTTTCCCTCACCCCCTTAAATCTGAATTTGAAAGAATTTAAAGTCTCTTTCATCCTTAAACTGAAATGGAATAGTGTAATGAAAATGAGTACTTGCAGAGGGAAGAAAACTCATATAAAACAACTTTATAGACACGGGCTAAAGGAGATGTCAGGGTAAATTTAAAAGTAAGGAAACTTCCCGCTCGGTGGGGCAGGATGGGCAGTGATGGGTGGGTGAACACCGATGGCCAAACTAGAACTGAGATGGTGCCTTAACCTCTCTGCAGCCTTGGCTACCCCCTGCAACTCAGGTGTGCCAGGTCGGGTTGGGGTGAGTCTTATGGGTTAGGTCTTATGAGGATCGATTGAGGGAGTTGGGATTGTTTAGTTTGAGGAAGAGGAGGCTGAGGGGAGACCTCATCCCTCTCTACAACTGCTTGAAAGGGCATTGCAGAGAGGTTGGTGCTGGTCTCTGCTCATGGGCAATGAGCGATAGAAGGAGAGGGCATGGCTTCCAGCTGCAGCAGGGGAGGGTTAGGCTGGACAGGAGGAAAAAGCTTTTCCCAGAGAGAGTGGTCAGTCAGTGGAATCAGCTGCCCAGGGAGGGGGTGGAGTCCCCATCCCTGACTGTGTTTCAGAGCAGATTAGATGTGGTGTTGAGGGATCTGGTGTAGGAGAGAACTTGTAGAGTGGGGCTGATGGTTGGACTGGATGATCCCAAGGGTTTCTTTCAACCTGAATGATTCTATGGTTCTATGATTCTCTCACTGATGACAGTCACTAGTACCCATCCTTGCTCATACACCAGCAATACTCAGTCACAGGGACTCTTTCTCTCCCAAGGAATCTGGAAAGAAGCCTGCTATCTTCACTCAGGTGGTATTGGCCTGCACATGGCTACCACTCAACGCCTGACTTTGGGCTCCAAGTCCCTAAATACTTTGAGAAACGAAAGGACCATTTTGAGATTGAAACTCCTCTGACTTAGGTGAGATGCCTCTTAAAAAAAAAAAAAGATGACAGTAAATGGATTAACCTAGGGCAACAGGTTCAGATGTAAAGTAGTTGGTTAATACCTCACACAAGTCATGGGTGCTGGCTTGGAGCTCAAGGGGCCATTCTAGCTGTCCTAGCAAAAGCAACTTTACAAATGGAAGAGTTCAAAGCACCTGAGTTATCAGACTACAAAATCAAGGCAAGGATGCTTTATAAGTGACACCAGAAATGGCAGTTTGTTATTCTTGTGGGTTGTTGGGTTTTTTTCCAAAAATCATTTGGTTATATCACTCTCTTTTGACTATTTCCCCTGCGTATTTTTTTCCCCTCGGTGAATTCCTTATCTAATGCTGTGGTCAAGTGTGTCAGCAAGGGTGGAGTCTTTGAGATGTGGACATCTGGCTGCTTGCAGCTCTACAGCTCATCTCATGTTGATCGTGGGAGTTTGTCATGTGGCAATCATAAACCAGACACTGTCGTAGCTTGGATGAGACAGGGATCAAGGAGAGGACCTGAGGCTCCAGGGCAGGGGTGCTGAGGCATCCAGCTGCTTCACCAGCCTTTCTGATGGTGATTCCTGTGTGGATATGGCATACTGGTGCACTTTCAGGTGTGACTGGGTTAAGGATATTTCATTGTCTCAAATGGCATGGACATCTAGGCTCTTCTTTAACTCAGTGATGGCAGCAGCTCACACCCTGGCTTTGTTTCTGGGGGGTCCCATCTCTCTCTAAGGATGACAATGCTAAAAGAAACCAATACAATCCTGTATCACCCTGGATTTATCCTGAGGAGTCTTGTACAGACCACAATAAAAGGAGTCTCTAAAGACACTTCTTTATCTTTATGGTTGGACTTGATGAGGGTCTCTTCCAACCTAAATGATTCTATGATTCTATGATCTAGTTCAAAGACTTAACTTCAATTTAAGAGCTGCAAATGGTGGAAAATCCACTTCATGTTTTGGTGAGTTCAGATATATCCACTATTGAAAGTTTGTGCCTTATTTTCAGTCTGCGTTTACTAGTTTCATCTTGATGCCAATGTCTGCTTGGCTGATGGGTATTCAGCACCTTCTTCCAACAAACATATAAACATGCAAGGGTTCAGTAAATCACCACTGCCACATTGCTGTGAGTCTCAGTGTATAATTGGCTTTCTGGACCTTGAAGTAATTTTATTGTTTTAATGACTTTTGCCTCCTCCCCTTTCACCTTCCATGGACATTATGTCTGCAAATGCCATTATCCATCACTCTTCAGCCATCCACAGTGGACTCTGTGCTCTGATTCTGTTAGCCTAACATTTCCATATCACTCCCTCCTCAATGTGTCTCTTAGGCCTTTTAGGCCACATAAACGGGTTACTGAATTTGACTCCATTTTACAGCCTTTTTAGCCTAAATAAACTGGGAAATGGATTGATTTATTTTATGCTGTTTGATGTGCCTGACACTTTTACTGAGGGCTGTAGCTGGCCAAAGAACACAGGGACTGCTAAGACCTGAGAATTCAGTGAGGATGGATACTGTTCTTGCTTGCAAAAGTATGAGCAGGAATAGCTCCTTGCCTGTAGCGGTTTTACCCTGTAATAAGTAAAATCAGAGTCTGCCTACAAGTCCAAGGGAAAAAAAAGGCACCTTGGAATTTCCTGACTCATAAAATGTAAAGGCTGAGTCATGAATCTGGCTTTTAAACAAGCCAAATAAATAGCTGTGTTAATTCTTTACCAGGGTGCCTTTCTCCAGGGATGATGGAGGAGACACCCCTTCCATGCAGGATTTACCTGCTGAATAACCAGGACCCTACTGGGACTGCAAAGAGAAGCAAGACTGGGAATACCAGCTACTTCAGGAGACACATACTGGAACAGGAAGGGAGGTGGGAGAGTCAAACTGCACCTCCTATTATCATGGTTGTTATCACTACTCAGGTGTTGGGAAGGAGCATTGCATCAGCCTCACCCTTTGAAATAGCAAAGAAACTTTAGAAACAGGAGTATGAAAACATCTGCTTTAGCTGAGTCTTGATAACATCAAGCGTCTGAGCACTCAGCCAGCCCCACTTCAACACAGGTGAATATCTCATGTTCAGGGAGTTACTGGCATTTGCAGACGAGCCTTGACTCCACAGAGTGCAAGAAGCTGCCGTACAGCAGAAGGTCTCACTCTTTTGTCCCCTAAAAATTCTTTCCAGAGAAGAAGATGGAGGGGAATCACAACAGGGATAGAGAGCCCAAAGCTCCCTTCCTCCTGTTCAGCCTTGTATCTCCAGTATATGATGCAGAACATAACAGTGAGGACCTGCTTTACTGGGGTAAATCCACCACTGGATTCCCTCAGTCCCTTAAAATACACCAGGGGAAGGGAGGTACTTTGGAATGTTATTCTGCCCAGGTTTCCCTTACTGAGTAAGGATGCTCGATGCTGTGTGGCTTGCAGTCCTTGTGCCCTCTTACTGGTAAGGCTGATAATACACCCACCAGCTCAAAAGCAAATCAGGTAGTAGAGGTAAACCAGCCTGACAGCTCTCCAGGACTGAGGGATTATTTCAAAGAGCTGGTATAAATCAGCTCCACCGAGACGGGTGAAGTCGCAGCGAAGTCTGAAAAACGGGACCTTCAATGCTTAGTTCATTCATGCAGCCAAAATCATTTACATTCGAGTGAGAACACTGCCTTTAGGGAGACACGACTGTGGTTTCATCCCCCATAAATCCCTCAGATTTATTAGGACAGGTCTTCAGCTGGTGTCAATCTGCATGACTGTTGATTTCAGCAGTATTGAATCTGGCTGACAGCAGCTGAGCTGTTCTGCTGTGAGTGAAAACATGAGTGTTTGAGTGACGGTAGCAAAAAACTATGCTACTAAAATACCAGTATCTGTAAGTTCCCATTTGAAAAAAGAAATTAAAAAAAAAATATAATTAGAACTTTATAGCAATTTCCCAATGTGTGTCATGTTAGATTTTCTGCTACTGACTTCAGACGTGGTATTTTCTTTATGGCCCTCAAAAGCAATGGCCTGACTATTGTGTTCATCTATTCTTAAATTCTCATCATTTCCTGTTGGACATTTATGTGGCCATTATGTGGGCAAAAAAGACATTCTGATGGTTTTGAACCAGTACCAGGCATTTGTGACAGCAGCAACAGCACTCTGGGGTATCCAGTGTTTTTCCTGAGCAATTGCCTGTCTCAGTATCTGCTCCCAAAAAACATCTGCTTCTTAATTATAGCTTTCAAACAGAACTTAGAATAAAAAAACTATTTAAAAAAAATATAAAAAAAATGAACCAGCACACAAATAAGATGCCAAGCTCTGAGAATAATTAATAACCAAAATTAACAGGCCATAGAGAATCAGGAACCTGCCTGAATTATGAACAAGTTGTAATAAATCCTTACTGGAGAAAAGTGGTAGTCTGGAAATAAAGATTTACATGATGTTTTTTAACCAATAAAAGAAGCTGAATTAATAACACAGATGGAGTCTGAGCCTGAGCTGGTATAGAAATGAAGTCCTTGGAGCTGCATTGATTTGTGGCATTCGTGGGTGCAATGCATTATTCATAAGTGTTAGTTGAACTGTTTGAACGGGCGTGGGAAGTGCAGGGGAGGAACCTTTGGGTTTGCCTCCTACAGGTCTTTTTTCGTGATACACATGAAAAGAGAGGAAAATATATTGACTAACAAACTGTGGAAAGATGAAGAATGCCAACAAATATCACACACGTTCCTGCAGCCTGCTCTTTCCGTAGGCTGGCCTGCTTTCTTTTGTGGTCTCTTTGACACGTAACTTCATGACATGCTCCAAAAAATGACTTCACCCACTGTGGATAATGCACAGACCCTGGTATTTCTCTTCTCTAAATCAGTAACCACAGGCTTATACAACTATTCATTTGTCAGGGCCCTTTTTTACTTCTATTAGCATCTATTAGCTCTCCAGTCTCTGGGATGGAGTTGGTTACACAAGGAGGAAAATGTCCTCTGTTCTGCTGGAAAATCCCAGTGGCCAGTGTCATTGCTCCCAATCGGGGGTAGGTAAGACTGGAATCAGATTTAACCTTTACAATTACACACTGAGGTGTCCTAGCATTGTAAATATGTCAGTGAGTTTCCAAGTTTGGGTTAGATTATAGAATCATAGAATCATAGAATCATTTAGGTTGGAAGAGACCCTTGGGATCATCAAGTCCAACCATCAGCCCTACTCTACAAGTTCTCCCCCTACACCAGATCCCTCAACACCACATCCAATCTACTCTTAAACACAGTCAGGGATGGTATTATACATATCTTTGGTTGGTAAAGAACCAACGAAACAAGCCAGTGAAATTGCATTAAGTGTAAAATAACACAGGCTGTAAAGCATAACCATCTCCTATCTCAGATGAGCTTGTATTGCTGTTGGAAAGTAGGTCTATCTTTCTAGACCAAGTGTTGCTTTTAAAATATTTTGTTAATAAATGTAGAAAATCTATTTTTTTATTCATATTAAAGCAAATAAGAAAGAAACCTTATGTGATGTTTAGACAAGTTATGAATAAATCACCAAGAGATCAAAAATGTTTGAAACATGAAATCTTTGAGGACCAGTTTCCCTCTATTGCCTGGATATCCAAATTCTATTTGGATATTCTATTCTAACTCTGGCAACAGTTTATTTAAAGTTTCCTTTGGTATTTGGTTACTAAATGTTTCTCTTTCAACACTGCTGCTTTCATTCTCTGTTTCCTGGGGAAATGGAACTTATGAAATATCTTCGTACGTGTTCATGTCTGTCTGTCTCTCTCTGTCCCTTTTCAGTCATTTTTGAGCTTCTTGGCCAAAATCAAGACAAATTTGTCAGAAAGCGAGGTACCTCACTGGTGATCACATTCCTGTGTGTTGTGGGAGAGTAGGCATGGAGGAAGAAGAGAGAAGCCATAGGAGTTTCCCACCTTTGGGAAAAGCAGAGTGTTTACTCATGCTCTATTAGACGCCAGAGAAGCCACACAGCTGAGCCCTCTCAGATGGTTGACTGCAGGAAAACAACTTCAGCTGGAGTTTGCAGTCAGCCACCAGACACAAATCTGTGGGGAAAGCAGCTTTATTGATGTTGTGCTCATGAGAATGCTGCTACTTTGGGCACACATAGTCCACATGCTCTCAAGTTCTCTTTTATTTTTCATTTTGTGTATTTCTTTCAAGAAGCCCTTTAAGCTTCCTCTCCTCCCGGCCCGTGCTAATATTTTTCCTTAATTTAGTCTCAGTTATAAAAGCAAAAAGGGTGAAAACAGAGGTATCCATTTTCACACTACCACCTTAGGAAGCAGAATATCAAGTCCATCACAAATTTTTCCCTGGACGCTTTCAAAGTCCAAAGACGCAGCCACATTCCAGTGGATATAGAGCGGTTCTGCCTCAAGAAGGTGAATAGATGGAGGGTCTGATAAAGGCTGGTTTAGAGACTTCAGCAGAAGGATGTCTCAGCTATGGAGAGCATTCAGGATATATGTGTTTTGATTGCCATTGATAATTGCATTTGAAGCATTTAAAAAATATTATAATTAGGATTATAAGGATGTATTTCCATGCCCCGGAGGGTGTTGTTCACCACAATGCCTGCTAGTAGTTGTTAGTAGTTTTATAAAATTGGGACTATTATAATTTTATTTCTTGATTTCATTTGGAGCCCTGTTGTTTCCTAACCCAAAAGACACAGTTCCAAGGCAAAGAAAGGGAACAGAGCTCAGGAGGTATTGTGTCCAACCTGGAATGCCAGAGCAGGTCACTGCCCCAAGCTCTGCTGTTTGCAATCAGTGTTCACCTTTCTCCATCCCTGCCTAGGGACAAAACTTTCCACCCTCCCCTGGACTGAGGGCACCACACAGAGTAATCACTGTTTCCTTCTTGGCTTATTTTGCATCTTCCTCCTGTCAGCCTTTTGGAGCAGATGGGACAATAAAAACTTATACTCAACCTGAGGGAAGAGAAGAACAGGCTGGAACAAGGGCCTGAGCCATATGCTTAGGGGAAATATTGGTGCAGTTGATGTCTACCTTGATCCAGCAAACGCTTTTCTTCTCATTCATTAAGTAATAAATTAGTTTCACAGGATCTGGCAGTACTTCTTCCCCTTAAACATGGCTTTGGTCCATCTCCTTTTAATCACGCGTGAAATTGTGAAGTCCCTGAGCAACTGCTGGACTGCACATGTTCAGCAAGGACAGTCTTCCCAAAGGGAATTTGGATATATCTGGGGACACTGTGTGAGACAGACACAGTACAGGAGTGGAAAAGAAAAAGGAGAAGATCCTCTCATGGTTTCCACAGTACCATGTTCCTGAGTTACTCCTGCTTTTGTATTAGAAAAACATGCAGTGTAAATCCGGTATCCCCCACAGTTAGGGAAAAAATGTGGCCAGTGTGAGGTTTTTTTTAAGAGGAAAGCTAAAAATACAACCTCTACATCTATCAGTCTCACTGAGATGGTTGCACCTATTTTTCATTAGTCAGAACTCAAAGTGATATCAGTAGCAGCATCAGATGCCAATAATGAGAATGCTTCACCCTGTTCCACAAAGTCACTTTCTGCCCTAAGGCCATCGCTCCCCGCTCCCTACCTGACACGGGAGAAATATGTTGAACTCCAGAAGGGGCCAACTTGACTTCAGATGTCCCAGGTTGAGGACTTTGTGGGCTGATTCCAGTGAATCAAAGGGCCTTTCTCACTTTGATCTCCCGCTCCAGCAACTTTTTGGATTTAGCTGTTCCTTTCTACTGGGTTACAAGGTCTTTACATTTGCAGAACTCAGGACTGTTTTTTAGGGACTATGATAACACACTTCCAGCCCGTGAACAGCGTGTTCAGGCTCCAGTACAGTGGGAACTATTTTAACTGTAGTGAAGCTGCTCCCCTGGTCCCGGAGGGTCCTTTGGCTCCATGCAGGCTGGTTTCCATTACGCCCACTCACTCTGACTCCCTGACCTTCGGTTAGTCCATCACAACATGACCCACACATCTCAGATTGTCCTCTGGGGCCCCCCACAGAAACACCTCTCAGAACAAATGCAAGTGGTTAGGTTTAAAGGAGGAAACTGGTATTTCAAGCATAAGTGGTCATTTTTGACAAATAAGGTTCTAGCTTAATTTGGGAAGTTCTTTCTGCCACCTTTTGCAGTCTTGCCTGTTTGCTTTTTCAGTCTCAAATATGATTCTCTGGCGTGATGTCCCTGGTTTCTGATGACAGCCCTTGAGAGACTGGCTGGCTGCACTCCCAACATTTCACAGAGCAGGATTTAGCATGGAGGCAGAAAGATGAGTAGCTCACCCCCATGACTGAGACACCAAATTACCCTTGGTGGGCAGCCAGTGTCCTTTATTTTCAGTTTCTTTGTTACAAGCCATGAAGGTAAGAAGTTTCCCAAGAAAGCCACCCTTCTCTTTGCACAGTGGGGATTGTTATCCTCATATTGTGTCACCTCCCAGAGGAACCTTAGGAGGAAAAGTCTCTGACCCATTTGAGGCCTCAAGGTGGCTGCTGACACTACAAGCCAGCTGGCCAGCTTAGAAGAGCTTTCACATGTTAAAAGCTTTTTAGCTTTATTTATTCACCATATGCTGGGTCAATATCCTTAAAATGTGCTTGAGGAAAGTGCCCACCCAAGTGATGGAGAATGTCTAGATCCTGCAGGGTACTTGTGATGGAGTACAGATCCTGGCAAGGTACTTCTTTGGGTGGGAGCCATCACATTCTCTCTCCTACCTCAGGACCCCAGGTTATTGGGGTTTTTTAGCAGGGATGGGCCTGGGATGAGAGCAAGGCCGAGACACTGAGGTTCTAGTGAGCAGATTCAGGAGCTGAAGAAGGGAAATGGGTGGCATGGGAGGCAAGGGAATATGATCAAGGCACAGTCACAGGGCTGGAAGAGACTCAAAGGGTCCTCTTATATATGCCCTGCTCCAAGGCACAAACTGCATTAAATAAACTCTTCATGACAGATGTTTGTCTAACCTTGTATTCAGGGAGCAAGACTGCTTCCTTCTGCCCACTCGTCAGCAAGCTATTCCAGGCTTTCACTGTCCTCAGAGTTAGAGAGTTAAGCCTAGTATCTACCTTAAATCTTCCTTGCTGCAGCATAAGTCCATTGTTCCTTGGGCACACTGGAGGAACTAGTCCTTCCCTCTTCACTGCAATATTTAACCAGCTTGAAGACAAGACATATATCTCCACTGCAATCTTCTCTCTTTCTCCAGTTCTCCCACTCTGCTCAGACATCATAATTTCTTGCTTTCTCTGTAATCTTTGAGGTTCCCAAAACCAGGACTAGCACAGAGAGTCCTGTTTACAGTTCCTAGAGTTCACTTATTTTCCACTCCTTCTTGACCTGCAATCCCTGGATTACTTCTGCAGGAAGCCACCTATTCCCACCACACTGATTCTTCTTGATGAGGTCAATGACTGCGAAGTCAGATCAGTGGGTCACCTGAATGGCCACAACACTGTCGTTAGCACCTGGGAAAGCAATGGTGGTCACCACTGCAGCAGGAGAGGGAGGATGTCTGCAACATCACTTAAACCTTCTGGGGGAACATGATTGACAATAGCAAAACCATCTCAGCAGTAGCCACCCCTTGGACATGTCCTGCTGGAACCAGTTACCTGCACAGCTTTACTTCTGTTCCCCTCTGTTATTTCCTGTGTTAGTTTTCCTATGGTAAATGCATGTCAACCCTGTTCCTTCATCCTTGGAGAAAGAAAATAAACAGTGTTGTTGATACAACTGAGGAGATTGGCCAAACCCCATGCCTACTCTTATCCTCAACTCCTGTATGAACTATTTCAGAGGATCTCTGGCATGTCCTTTCTTTTCAAACCTTGACTTGTATCATCAGCAGACATAGCTCCCATGTGCTGATGCCCAAGACAGGAAGATTTTGAAAGGCTACATCCCACAGCCTCAATCCAGCTATTCCTCCAGGGCAAGAGAGCGGCAAGATAACCCCAGCTGAGGATAACCCCAGCTGAGGATAACCCCCACCAGATCACCATCCACACCACAGGATTTCATCTGGGCTAGATTCCCATCTCACTTGAGCAAATTTCATGTGAGGTGGTGTCAAAAGTTTTACTACAGTCAAGATCAAATCACACCACAGCAACTTCATTGCCTTCTTTGTACATATTCTGTCTCCCATACCCTCGAGATCTGTCACAAATCTGGTGTTCTTTTAATCATGTTTGTTTATAACCAACACATGCTTGGTGTTGCTAAGCTCCTTCTGATCTTCAAAGTGTTCAGAAACGGTCTGCTCCACTTGTTTCAACATTTCTCTAGGTGTTGAAAGTATGCTGATTGGTAGATAATTCCCCAGCTCTTCCTTTTCCCCCACATCAATAGACCCATCGCTGCCCTCTTCTCTTTCCCTCAGGTCTCACACATTCTTCAAGACAGTGACTATCCAGTTCTCTGATTTAAACAAAAAAAAAGGTGTATTTTTCAAAGAACTCTTTAGATTGCCTTTTGCTTACTGTAGACTGAATTCCTCCTTCCCACTCATTGGTGTTGGCATATTAGTCAGTTTTAGTGAAGGCTGATATGTGAAAGGCATTAACCACTTCAGCCCTACAGGCATTATTAGCTTTCCTTTCTCACTAAGTGGAGGACCAGGTTCTTCCTTCATCTTCCTCTCTCTGCTAAAATATTAATAGAAAGCTCTTTGTTATCTTTCCTGTCCCTTGCTAGTTGTACTCCATTCTGTGCTTTGGCCTTTATGATCTTGTCCCTACATGCTCCAGCAATTCTTTACATGCATCTTTAGTAAAATGACCTAGTTTCCACTTTTTACATGTCCTCATAGGCCATCTGTCTGATGCATGCAATTGCCAGCCGTTACCAGCACAGGCCGTGTTTTACCTCCAGTATGGAGACTGGGGAAACTGGGATCCTCTACCAACCCATTTTCACCAGGATGAGGTTACCGAAGAAGTATTGTAGGACCGTTGCTTCTGTGAGAGGAGCAGATGCCTAAGAAAGAGTTGTGCCATCAAATGACAAAAGGCAGCAGCCATTTCTGTTAAATTATCAATGTCTCTTACACACTCTCTTTTAAAATTGAGGTGTAGTATTTCCAAAGAGGAATATGTCACTCAGCAGTCTCAGACATACACAAGAGTGCATGAATCTTCTCACAGCTTCTCTTAAAAGTTTTGCACTAGAAAAAAATCAAAATGACAGCAGATCCACAACAACAAGCCCCAAGCCCCCATTTCTTTTGCCCTCTCAGCTGTAAGCATTGCTGGGAGCTGCAAGTACTTATTGAGGGATAGCTGTTTCCACAGTACTTTCCTGTGGAGCAGCATGGTGAAGAAAGTGCTGGAGTAAATTATCTGCTGTTTGAGTTATTGTCATGAATGATAAAGCAGATGTTTCACATGCATGAACTTTTCATGATCTCGGGCTGCAGACTGGCTAGATAATGTGAAATCCTATCATAGATGGAACAAGGAGCTGTAGTGGGCATAGAAGTTCCAAATCTAGCTCCTGATGATATAGTTCTTTCCACAGTTTATCCCTTAAACCACACATGTGCTAGTCCTTGCACGTCCAGCAGCATTTCTGTACCCATTCTTGGCTGGAAGTGAGACTTCTGGCAAATTATTTGGAAAACTCCATAAAATATATATCCCTGTTTCCCCAGGTAATGCTAAACCCATTGCCCTTCAGTGTGCTTGGGGTCTCTAGAAGGTTTCTGGGCATGATTGCTTCTGTTGCCTTCTCCCAGGTGAGAACATTTATTCTTACACCTACCATTAGCATGCCCTAAACCCTGCAAGAGAAAATGCATCAAACCCCTTTGCACTGCCCCAGAGACACAAAGCTGCCATAAAGCAAGCTAAAGCAGTTAATTGCTCTGCTTCCCCAGAGCAACAAAAGGAGCTGGAGTACCCTGGAGAATTTGGCATTTACAGAGTAATTTCTGTTGCATGAAAGGCATAACCCTTAAAATCATGGACATAATGCTCAAAGGGATTTTAGGGCAGCACGTAGTCCCACTTGTCACGCTGAGGTGGGCTCAAGGTGAGAGGTAGGTTACACCCAATGAAGCTTACTTGTGCCTTTTTTAAGACAGAAGGCGATGAAACAATATATTTCTGGAGACTGATTTGTACCTTGACATGCAGAATGTTTGAGGTTTCTGAATAGACTTGCACACCAAAGCTTCAGTCTGTTTTTTCTGTTTGCTGTGCAATTCTCATGCCTTCTGTAGAGGGGCTGACAGAAACCAGCATTGGACATAGCAGATTATGTGACAGTTGTTTTCTTTCTTTGTAAACTGAATGAAATGTGACAGAGGTTTTGTACAAATGACTCTGATCTTGAGTAATGCCAGCCCTTCCTCACGTTCACCCTACTAATCATGAGGTTAGGGTAACACTGCTTGAAAGATGTGGTAAGGACTTGGAGCTCAGCACAAGCAGTAAAAAAAAATTGCTCTGTTTTAGGAAATATTGTCATTATCCCATAAATATGGCATATCTGCATAGTCTTTGCCTTAGCACATATGGACCATGGAGAAGAAATCATATTACATCATCACGTTGTCATGCACAGTTGGCAGGAGTTCTGGGAGCCGTTCCTTCCCTCCATGCTCAGATGAGGGAAAGAAACGAGGAACAGGTACCATTGTGTCAAGGTGTAAGGTTTAATTTTTTTAATAACTTTTCATCTGAGACAGATAGATAGTACAATGATGGAAATAAAACCCACCATCTCCCAACTTGGCCAAAGTTTCTATGTGATGAAGTCCTTCACGTGTAGCTTATGAAGTTTAAGTATATGTTGAAGTCATTTTCTTGACTGTATCCTACGAAAGCAGAGACATCCAGGGTTTTTTACCATATGAAATAAAAGTAATTGCAACACAGGCCAAAGCAATGTATTCAGTTCGGCCCTACGTGCTACTTATATCAAAACCCTCAGCAGTATCATTAAGTGAAGATCTGTAGAATCAAAACAGATGGAATTCATCACATCTGCCATTGTAGGAGGTAAACCTGAGCTGTCTGTCTGGGCTTCCATCCAATCTGATTGAGTCAGTACAGTTTATGGTTCAGTTTAGCCACCCACATACAGGTGTGTATTTCAGGAGATGAACCACCCCCTCAACCCCGTTGATGCTACTACTTGGCTCTGCATTGACCAGAACAGGAGTCTGGCTTGGTCACATATAGGCTCCTCACTGAGATCTACACTACGTGATGTTAAACCCACTCACTGACTTCTATGGAAATTTGCAGGAGTCACTCTTCCATGGAACTGAATGGGATTTGGTTGGGGCTTGTTTGGTTGTTTTCAGTAGGAAACTTGCTACATGGTGGAAATGCATCACTGATGGATATTGCAATGCCAGGTACATACAAGGGGGGGTGAGGGACTAGCCATGTCTGACATGCTGGGTGGCCACCATTAGAGGAGGAGGAAAGAGGTCAAAAAGAACAGAGAACAGTGGGAGAGCTCTCATCTATCCCACTTCATAATTCTTTAAAAAATAGGTATCTGTGTACACATATTAATGCGATGGGCTCTGAAATCTCTCTACAGTAGCACATAGATATAACTTGTACATTACCAGAAGCACAAAACAGTGCCATTTTGGTAGGATTTAAGACAATCTTTCTTGTTTCCTGTGTATGGCAAGCCACAGAATATCGCCCAGTTGCCTGCAATCAGCTCATGCTAAATGATTATCTTGAAAATCATCCAGCCGTGGCTAGAAACAGCAGGAGATTGAGTTGCCACCACCCCTCGTGCTGATTTGTTCCAGTGATCTAATCAGTTTCCCTTTGGAGAGACTGGGAGACCTTGCCTCTACCTTAAGTTTGTCCCATTTTCAGTGCTAGTCATTGTTTCCTGTGCAACTTTTCTCACGTTGTATTTTCTCCATCCCTCCAGGAGGAACCTCACCCTTCTTATCTAGTAAGTTACAGCAGCTAAATTTTCTAATAACTTACAGAAGACAAATCTTTATTGTGAGATACTGTCTTGCAACCCTTTAGGTATTTTTCCATGGTCTTTCTCTATTTTCTGTACAATTTTTCAAGATGCCTTTAAAAGCATAGTTCTCAGGCCGAGATGCAGCATTACAGGATGCACTGCTGTTGCAAACCCAGCATCACTGCTCTTACTCTCCTCCTCTGTGTACGTTTTATGATCACATCAGTGATGTCATTTCCCCCAGCACAATTCCAAGTTAAAATTCACCTGTGTATCTACTACCATCTTTAGTCTGCTTTGGTCTGTGCTTCTACAACACAGGTGCCACCCTTATGCAATTGTATTTACTCTGAATAGGCCTGATTTACATAATTTTTCACCATCTTATTATTATTGCCCGGTCACAGGATAATTTCCCAGTCTGCCCATTTTTAAGTCATAGAATCATAGAATCAATTGGTTGGAAGAGACCCTTGGGATCATCAAGTCCAACCATCACCCTGGCTCTACAAAGTTCTCCCCTACACCAGATCCCTCAACACCACATCCAATCTACTCTGAAACACAGTCAGGGATGGGGACTCCCCCCCCTCCCTGGGCAGCCCATTCCAGGCTCTGACCACTCTTGCTGGGAAGAATTCTTGCCTCCTGGCCAGCCTAACCCTACCCTGCTGCAGCTTGCAGCCATTCCCTCTTCTATCGCTCATTGCCCCTGAGAAGAGACCAGCACCGACCTCTCTACAATGCCCTTTCAAGCAGTTGTAGAGAGGGATGAGGTCTCCCCTCAGCCTCCTCTTCCTCAAACTAAACACTCCCAACTCCCTCAATGGTTCCTCATAAGATTTATTCTCTAGGCCCTTCCCCAGCTTCGTGTCCCTCCTCTGCACTGGCTCCAGCCCCTCCAGATCTCTCTGGTGCTGAGGTGCCCAGAACTGGACACAAGACTCCAGGGGTGGCCTTCCCAGTGCTGAGCACAGGGGGACAATAACCTCCCTACTGCTGCTGGTCACACTGTTTCTTATGCAAGCCAGGATGCCAAGTCATTCAGAAATTCTAGATTCACCTCAAAAGTTGCTGATAGAAAAATTGAAGGGTTTGGACCAATTTATGTGAAATCCACTAGAAGATCTATTGCTTGATAAATTCTACTCACTAAAAAGAAAAAGGTGCTTTCTGTCATTTAAGTGGTTCTTTAATCCATTAAAACGAGTCTTCTTGTACAGGCCACATTTTGCTTTATTTTATTTTGAATATTATGTGGTACTTGAAGTATAGAACACCTAGTGTATGGTCAAGATATGCAGCCTCTTTAATCAGTCAGTTTACTACCATATGTGAAATATCAGCTTTGTTTGATAAGAGCTATTTTCACATGAACATCTCATTAACGATCATTAATTATAGTCCTGGCCTTTAACCTCATTATGGCTTTATGAACATGTCTCTTTTTGATAGGAATGGCTGGTTGGCTTTCAGCCTATCTTTGCATTGTCTTGTTTGTCCTCAGCAAATGTTGGCAGAGAACTAACATTTTTCCAGTCATCTGTAATTTCCCCAGAATTGTGAGATGAAAAGGAAACATCAGGGAACCAGAGACCGCATCAGCTTCGCTTTGAGATGCCCAAGTCAGTGTTTTCCAGGCCTGATGATTTCAAAAAGAGTTGTTTCATGTTCTCCAAACCACTGAGGGCTCAGAAAGTAGTTTATCAGCCTCATGTGATCTTAGTGTGTCATCCTGCTGTGTCCTGTATCATCCTCCCAAACACAGACTAGAAGCATGCTACCTTTATCGCTACTAGCCTTTAATTTGTTCCTGATGCTTAAAAATCCCTTCTTTCTTCCTGTCTTTGGCCTTTCCAGCTCTGGGTAGTGTCTGATATCTTCAGCTTCCCTTATCAGGCACCCAGTTAGAGGGAAATCACAAAATGTATTTCTAAACTTCTCATTTGTTATATTATCTTACCTTTAAATGGTTCCCACTCAATTGCCTTTCCTTGCCAATTGCACTTTTAATTGGTGGCTCGCCTTTTTTTAATCTTTTCTGATGATGGGAAACATTCTTCATAAATAAAGTCCAATTGTTCCTCCTGATGACTCTTGATTTTCTGGGCACCTCAACACAGGAGAGATATCCCAAGGTGCTGGAGCGAGCGCAGAGGAGGGCAATGAAACTGGTGAGAGGCCTGGAGAATAAGGCTTATGAGGAACCACTGAGGGAGCTGAGTTTGCAGAAGAGGAGGCTGAGGGGAGACCTCATCCCTCTCTACAAACACTTGAAAGGGCATTGTAGAGAGGTTGGGGCTGGTCTCTTCTCACAGGTAATTAGCGATAGAAGGAGAGGGAACGGCTGCAAGCTGCAGCAGGGTAGGGTTAGGCTGGACAGGAGGAGAGAATTCTTCCCAGAGAGAGTGGTCAGAGCCTGGAATGGGCTGTCCAGGGAGGTGGGGCAGTCCCCATCCCTGACTGTGTTTCAGAGCAGATTGGATGTGGTGTTGAGGGATCTGGTGTAGGGGAGAACTTGTAGAGTGGGGCTGATGGGTGGACTGGATCCCAGGGGTCTCTTCCAACCTGAATGATTCTATGATTCTTTCTTTTAGCACATTTTAATGCAGATTTTCTTGCAGGCCACAAGCTTACAGGGAAACCTCACCGCTTCCATTTCTGCTATGGGCAATGCTGAACGAATGAGAAAAAGAGGGTTTGAAACTGCAGCAGGAGAGTCCCAGCATACAGATGACAGCTGTGAACATCAAAACAATAATAGCAATTAAAATCAATCCCTGTGATTAATCTACCAAGGATTTTGTGAAAGCATCTACCTGTGGGGCACCATCCCAGCAACCCCCAGGTTGATTGTTGGGAGCATTAAGGCATCGGCTGACCTTTGCCTGGTGCTGTGACCTGTCAACTTCATCCTCTTTGTCCTTTGAATATGAACAGGTTACACTAAAATAAATCATGCAGCAAATTATCTGTGCTCAAGAAGAGTTCAGTGGAGGCTGCAGATGCAAGGACAAATCTGCTGTTCTGGACTGTGTGAAGACCTGCTTAGCAATTAAACAGTTTTTTTGGGCATATTTCCTCTTGTTTGCATGCTTTTTGGTAATATGCTATTTCCCAGGGGTCAGGGAAGAAAGTAGCTTTCACTTCATATGCTTGCTCTTTTAATCCAATGCTCCCATGGATCTCTCCTGGTTTTTTTTGTGGCCAGTGAAGACTCCCACAACATATTGCATCAGTCTCCACGCCGTGCACCAGCAGCGAAGCTCGAGCCACCTTTCGAGTGCCGCGGCAGAGAGCAGAGATGGAGCTAATATTAACCACTCACAGGAAGCATCTACCAGCCACAGCCAGCCAGGTGCTGAGCGGTGCTGAGCTGCTGAGCCTGATGTGGTAGGCACAGGTGAGTTGCCAGAGCGATCTTGTCTACCACTTTTTTTGCCACCCTGCTTTTATGTCTCTGAACCACTGTCAGGGTGTTTTTACTGACGGGGGCCCTGCTACGTGGAGCATGAATATATGTAAAGCCACATATTTGTGCTCCAGCATCTTAACAACAGGCTCACAGAGTCTTCTTGAGAATCCCCAGTGAAGGAAAAATGCTGATTTTCATGGCTAAATGCAGCTGAAATGAATACAGCTAGAATTCCACACAATGAAAGAAAAGAAAATCTCTAGACCCCAGACTTCCTTACAGTGAAATTTCAAAGGCCAGCGGACAACAAGGCTCTTCTACAACTTCTTGAAAGCAGTAGAATAATTCAGGAAGTCTGAAAAATGTCTCTCTATCTGCCACGCTTGTGTTATGACAAAGTCAAGGTAAATATTTGTATTGCTCAGTTTTTGGTGCTGCATCACTTATTATGGCTGTTGTTGAGCGTGATGTGACCTACCAGCTGTGAAGGCAAGGCAGGAGACACAGGGACCAGAGGAGGGGAAAATAATTTATGCCCTGGAAGCTCCTGAACTCTGTGAAGGATTCCTTTACAGATGATGGGATTACTCCTGGCAGGGCACATTCTTCTCTGTAAAGCAATCACTGGCTGATCTTTTGAGGGCTGAGTGACACCAGCTGTGCTCTTCTACTCTGGAACACTTTTTAGGAAACTATTAGAAAACGCAATTTCTGTAGTCATTCAAATTAATTACAGATTGAATATTTGTATGGGAAACTTAAACTCATGGCTGTGCTTCCTCACTTTCCTCAGCATTTTTTTTAAATGGGTCTTGTTCAGATGCTGGAAAACAAGTTTTTATTGGAAATTCTATTGAAAAGTTGCACAATCATCAACTCAAAATCTTGTGGCTGTATCTATTTTTTTTTTTGAGGCCATTTATTAATTCCACATTTATTTCTTGTGATAATTTCAGCTAGGAGGATGAAAGATATAAATGGCACCAGCAAAAGTCAGCATGATCAACTAGTTGACCCTGATCTCTGAGCCATGTACTTTCCTGTTTCCACTCTTCCTGAGTGAATATTGGGTGAGGGATCTGGTGTTGGGGAGAACTTGTAGAGTAGGTCTGATGGTTGGACTTGATGATCCCAAGGGTCTCTTCCAACCTCAATAATTCTATGATTCTATGAAGTAGATAATGATATCTTAGAGGTACAGGGCACCTGACGCCCAGAGAAGACCAGTGCCAAGTGCTATGTAGTGTGACAACGAGAAAGTGCCAGCACTGAATGTTGTGGATACAAGCTTTCTGCACCATTTCGCTGTGGGCCCATATCCACTTTCCAGTTGGCTGTAAGAGATACATCTAACAGTATAAATGCAGCCTGAAGTGTCTTTGCCTTGGCTATGCAGCTTATAAACTCTTCCCATTTGAATCCTCTGTGTCCAGTCCTCTATGCTTAAGAAAGAGATTTGACCTTTCTGTTCCTCCCAAAATATTCAGAGTAAACTTTTTTCTTTTAGGTTGAAATATCCAAACAACTTGTCTGGATCCATGTTTAGCTCCCAAATAACCCACTTGATTCTTTACTGAGCAGCCCCCTCAGTACTACAGAATATACCAATATCCATAAATGGTGAAAGAACCCTGGAATCCCCACCAACCCTCCAAAAAGAAAAAAAAAGGAAAAAGCAAATACTGTTATTATCACAATTTGCAATGGGAAAGCTATTTGACATACATCATACTCTTTACACGTTGCAAGAAGCATCCTCTGGTGGTTGAATCCCATCATTTCCCTTGGAAAAAGGTAATGGAAATCAAACCCACAACCCTTATGTTTAAATAACATTGCAGGCCTGGCTGCAACCCATGACAGTAATGAAAATGCCTAATTAAGGTTTCCAGTTTACCCCTAATTCTCTCCACATTGCTTAACCATTACAGCATACGTCCCACGTTGTACTTGCAGTGCGATCTCTCAGGGACCGAAGAGTCCCTCTACACCCTCGCAGTCTGAGTGATTTGGAAAGGATTTTACCCTAGTTCTTGGACTTACTATTTCTGCGGGTTTCTGAATGATCTTTAATGTTATTTAAATACTGCAATCTTGGTAGGAGAATCTGTTTTTTACAATAACATTTAAATAACCAAGGGCAGCCTAAATATGGAAATGTTATTAGCAAAGTTATTGAAGACTACTGCTTTATTTTT
Source organism: Jacana jacana (assembly GCA_013400555.1). Lineage (NCBI taxonomy): Eukaryota > Metazoa > Chordata > Aves > Charadriiformes > Jacanidae > Jacana > Jacana jacana. The sequence goes on from VZTM01007259.1 coordinate 75,862, forward strand.
TTTTTCTCCTTCTATTGCTACAACATTCAAAGATAAAGCAGTAAACAAAGTTCTTGGGAGACAGGGCTTTCTCACAAGGTTTCTAGGAGACTTAGGACAATCACCAAGGTCCAGATTTAGCCCAACAAGCTTGATTCGAGGCTTCTTGTGTTATCAAAGGATAAGAAAGACAGAGAAAGGAAAAAAGAGGGCATAAAGTCATTCAGAGATAAGTTCATCCTACATTAATGAGAATTGTCCAGGTGACTAACTTTCTTCTTTGAAAGCTGAGGGAACCTTGGCCAGATGTTTTGCTGCTTGGTGAACTTCAGTCAAGCAAGTAAGCTACGTAAGAGACATTTGGGCATCTGGGCAGCAGACCCTTAACTGGTGCAATGGAGAGTACTGAAGAACGATTGACCAGAGCAAGAAATGCTGCACCCACAGTAGCTCAGCTGGGCAAGTGATGAAACACACATCTTGTCAGTAAGATATGACATTCATATGGTCTTTAAACTCACATAGAGGGTAGGGGCTTCACTGGTCCATGTGCATTGGTTTCATAGGACATTAGCTAATACCAGTAATAAGGTCTGGAATTTTTTTTCTAGAATCCAGTGCATGTGATTCTACTTCAGGTCCTGCAGGAAGAACATGCTTGGGGGTTTTTTGTTTGGCTTTTTGGTTTGGTTTGGTTTTTGGTTTTTTTTTAGGTTGAAAATATGTCAGCTCACACAACCAGCCACCCCTATACCACAGTATGGCCTACCTTGAACTCCCATTGCAGGTTCACCACAGCTTGTAACGCTACTCTTCAGGGAGTCCTGGGATGTCATGCAGAGGCGCAGAAGTCATGCAGAGTGACTCCAAGAGTTACCTGCCTGACTCTGGGTGTTGCTTTGATGAATTTTATATCCCAGAGAAGCACAGCAGATCAGTTGAAGACAAGCTGGAGCTTCACTGTTGCCATCCTTGGTAGTGCCTAGTTCATTGGACCTGCGATAAGACTGTTATTTATCAACTCGGGTCTTGCTACTCATTGTAAATGACTATTTACCTCACTGTTTACAACAAATCCAAGTTTACAACAGATTTAGTGCAGTCTAAATGTGAAACGTTTAACTTTTTGAAGTTGCTTCAGTGGTTTCTTGACTTTTATTGGCAATTGTATTTATTTTTACAGGGATATTGTTTTTAATTTTCCCATGTCTTGGAACATCATTAAGGCAGAGGCAGGAGATTAATCCTTCTACATCCAGACCATTAAAACCCAGATCACATCCAGCCAAGCTGCAGAGCCATACACAGACTCTGCTCAGGGAATAAGTGTTAAAGCTGTGAGGCTTCCCAAAACCAGGGGCATCTTTGTACATGGAGGACACGTTTTGCTAGGAGAAGGCTGTGGCCTTAGTGAACACAACGTAGTAAAGTATTATAAACAAGTTTGTCATATGTTGGCTCCAGCAACTTCCTCAGTGAGTGGCTTTGCCTAGAGCACTACTACTAGTCTAGAAACTGATTTACATTTTGAAGGGGTCTGTAAGCTGTGTCTACAGCAAGTGACAACTACATAGCATATAGTTACCCAGATATGCTGCAAGCTGACTTGGCTGAGTATCAACAGCCCAGAGCTTTAATGTGGGTTCATCTCTTCAGGCAGATAAACTAGCCCACCCTCAGGCCATCGACGGGATGCTTCTGGCTTCCAAAGGGGAGTGCTGATTGGCATGGGCCAAAACTGGACCAGCTTTTGTGCTAGCAATTAAACTTTAAGCACCACCACAGCATGGATAAGCCCATCCGCCTTTCTCAACGCCACAACTGTCGCCGTACAAACAAGTCTGAACCTAGTTTGACGTTCCTACTCCTGATGAATGCCTGCAAGTTAGCACAGGCACTGAAAAACCCAGAGAGTCACACTTTATTAAGTCCGTGTGTGATTTCATGAGGCTGTGTTATTTAATGGCAGTTGAAGCTCACTTTTTTACAAGACATAAGACAAAAAGAAGTCGGTTTGCCAAGAATGGATGTGTTCATTACCACCCCATATATGTATCACAGATGTCTTGCAAGAGAAAAAGCTAAGACTGTTTTGCAGCAACACAGATAATTTATGTTCCCCTTCCTCAGCTAACTGTCTTTCCATGATTACAAAATATTTCCTTCTCTTTCCTCCTTAAAAAAAAATATAATAAAGGCCCTGGTTGGGATGTTTGGTGGGATGATGGAATGTCTGTTATGCTGAAACAGGGGACTGTGTTGGCTAAACATTGATGTGTGGAGGGTAACTATATAAGTTGGCATCTCTAAACATTTAAACAACTGATCCTCACACAGGATGCCATCTCTTCCTCCAGAGAGAGCACACAACAAAGCCTGTGGTGCTGAAATATTTTTGGGTTTGGGATTTTGAACATCTCCTCTCTTAGGGCAGGATATAAGGAAAAATCAACCCATGGATCACTAGGAAGTGTTTAGCAAGGGTGGGAAATCAGGCAGTGTTTCTGAACTCAACTGAGCCCCCGTTACACAGTGGCTTAACAGATGCTTTTGTTCTGAGATGAAATGCAGATTTGAGGTGCAGAAGCAGAACCTGTGTTGCCAGCTTGCAGTTCTGAGGCAGATCTATGAGGCTTTACTGGGACTAAGGCAGATCGTGTCTTCCAAAAGAAAGGACACAGAAATATAGCAAAAGTAAAAGCCCCGTCATGGGATGAGGAGTCCATCATAGACTGAAACCATGAAAGCATCTGATCAGCCTTGTGTTTCACCATTTTTTCTCCTGATGAGCCCAGTTATGGCCAAACCTTTTGTGTGTTCCTTTTATTTTTGGTTCTGTGTCATTGTTTATGGGGGATAGGATGGAGAGGTTTTATTGTTCTTCGGTTTGAATTTATTTCAGCAAGTTACTCATATGTGACTTATTATATTTGTTATAACGCCATGGACATGTTGTTCTAGAAGAGATTTTCCATATTTTTTTTTTCCTTCTTTGTGCTGAATATAAATTTCCACTGTAAAACCCTAACTAGGATCTCACAACTCTTATTTCTTTTACTTATTAATCACAGTAATTTCCTCAGGAACCAGGAATAAAATTATTCTCAGCTAAATATCAGATATACCCTTTATTTTATATAAATAAAATAAAAAAAGAAGATAAGACTCCAATCTGTATTGTTGGCCAAGCTCCAGGTGCTGCTCTTTAATAACACAGTATCTCAGGCACAGCATGGAAGATGAGCATGATATAATAAACAGATTCTTTCTCTGATAGTTCCTCACCAGCAATGCAAGTTCCACCACTGATCCACAAACCACAGGACAAGGCCAACATTAATATTGCTCCACACTCAGAGTTTGGGGCTGTTTTCACTTGCCTTTCATGTTGCCTTTTCAAGCAAACCATGAGGGTTAGAAGTACGTTTTTATTTAAAAAGTACAGCCAAATCCTTGCTAGATCGCATGGCCCCAAAAAGCTGACTTTTGAGGAAAAGCAAAAATCATGGGTCTTCTAATGATGTCAGCCTCCTTTCAGTTTTATTCTTATTAATTGCCAGTTAGTCTAATCCTACAACTCTTTCTAAATACTAAAGGCAGGATGAAGAGCAAGAAAGGCAGAATGCATCACTTTGACCACAAAAATGTTAATAAGTCTGAGCTAAGCTAATCATAGCCACATTCCAGAATCAATGGAAGAAGACAGGGATGGGGAACTGAGCCAAATTATTTTAAACACCTATCTTATTATGAGAACAACTTTCCTCTGGGATTGACTAAAGAGGGAATCTAGTTCACTATTTGGAATACATGCATAACAGATACGTAATCTAATTGTTTTAGACGACCTTACTTCCACCCTATAGGCCTTCAGCAGAGCCCCAGGAAGTCATGGTGTGCCTTGCAGTATGAAAGCCTTCTGGGAAAATACCAACCTTTGCAAAAGGCCAGAGGAGAAACCCTACATCAGAGAGTGTTTCAAAATAGCATTGTTGTGGGGCATAAACAACATATGTCCTCTGTGCAAAGATGAATTCTGCCATCCCATTAGAATCATAGAATCATAGAATCAATTAGGTTGGCAGAGACCCTTGGGATCATCCAGTCCAACCATTCGCCCTATTCTACAAGTTCTCCCCTACACCAGATCCCTCAACACCACATCTAATCTACTCTGAAACACAGTCAGGGAGGGTGACTCCACCACCTCCCTGGGCAGCTGATTCCACTGACTGACCACTCTCTCTGTGAAAAATTTTTTCCTAATGTCCAGCCTAACCCTACCCTGCTGCAGCTGGAAGCCATGCCCTCTCCTTCTATCGCTCATTGCCCGTGAGAAGAGACCAGCACAAACCTCTCTGCAATGCCCTTTCAAGCAGTTGTAGAGAGGGATGAGGTCTCCCCTCAGCCTCCTCTTCCTCAGACTAAACAACCCTAACTCCCTCAATCCATCCTCATAAGCCTTGTTCTCCAGGCCTCTCACCAGCTTTGTTGCCCTCCTCTGACATTGATGTCCTGCTCCTGAACTTTGGATGCTGCAGCCCTCTGGGATCTGATAGTGAGGGTAAAACATTTCACTTATGAAATCAGTGCTTATAGTACACATGGTCATCTTAAAAAAGCCAAAATCCTGTGGAGCAGTTCTGGATGGTAATATATGCAAGATGGAAACGTTTCTAAAATTGGGTATTGATTTTCTACCCTGTGCAAGTCATTCCCACTTGCAGTACATACACATACCAATGTCTCTGGAAAATAAAAACACACTCAAAATCCTCTGAGGATCTTCAGCTCCATCTTCACCACCAGCTCCCCCTGGTTTGATGCTGAGGTGCAAATAGAACATACGCTTTCTTTCCTCACACCAAGCCAAGCTGCAACAATGGGGTCCTTCCCTTGTGATTATTCCTATGGGATAAACAGGGTCTAGCTCGAAACATCACAGTGAAGCCCTAATTGCCTGGAAATGGGGTCTAGAGGGAGCAGCTTCATGTCTAAACCTGCTGTGCTAATTATAGTCCAGCAAAATGAACACGGGCTGTGGCTCGTGTTAGCAGACACAGCTTGGCCTGACTCGGGTAACAACCTCCAGGCGGGTGGGTCCCAGCATTCACCATGAATCACCACAAAAACAGATCCTCCACACGTGTCCACTGAAAGAGGTGAAAAAATGCTGGCTGAACAAATTGATTCTAAACAAAATCTCTAGTGCAAGCAAGGTGGGTAGAAATGCAGGGGCAGTAATGGCAGCAGACGGACCTTGTGCAAGTATATTTGTCTCGGCACAGCCTGGGACATAAAGATTTTTCTATAATTAAGACACAAAACTGAAGGGAATCCAAGTTCAAACTCCGGCTCTTGTAGACCCTTGTTTCGTATTTTTCATCAAGACACTGATTCGATTTGCAGAGCTAATAAAGACTTCTGAAGAACTTGGTCCCAGAGCCCCTTCTCTCTGCAAAAGGGAGCGCTTGTAATTCCTCTCTGTGCAGTTTGGCTCTTGCATGAGCCCCTCCCCTCCCCATCTTGCAACCATACGAAGGACAGTTCGAATATGTAGGCAGAGCTATTCACTTCTCATTCACTACTTGTAAATTTCTAGGCTCTGAAATAAAGAAAAAATATGAAAAATAATTAGAGAAGTCATTTAAATGTGTAAAAAATTCAGCAAAGTGAGCTGAACCTTTTTGGATCCTTGGTGATCGCCAAGCACCCTGAAACAGGAATTTAGTTGATGTTTTAGATCCTATAGCTGAGATTCTGGATTTAAAATATAAGCAGAAATTAGGATGTTTAAAAATTTTGGACATAAAAATAATATCCCAGAGGGCATGAATACCTGAACCTTCAGTGGCTGCCGTTCCATAAGAAATGTGTCCTTCGTTTAGTTCAGCACTGACCTGTAAATTCACTGTAAGTACCCCATAAATGAGCAGACAGACAGGCTAATAAATGTATAAAATACTGCAGAGGAGGAGGAATTAACTCATTTTCTGATCCTTCTTCCAATATACTCACAGTTAACATCATCTCCTGTCACCCCTGAGGTGAAATGTGTGGATGTGATCGGTGATAACCCCGTGTTTCTGTACGGATTGCTTCCGTGCTCCTCAGCGCAGCCGAACACCTGAAAGGAAATGCAGCTCAGCAGGAGCACACTGCTAGGGTGTACTGAAACTTTGGCCCATCTCACTAAAAGAAGGTGTGTGCCTTACACCTATATAGTCTCGTGCCACCCTCTGATGATTTTTTTTCCACACTTTAGCTGGTAAAATCTGGCAATGTAACCTGCTCTGCCTCCCTACCTGCTTGCAAGGTTATTCCAGGTAATTTCAACTTCATAAACTTTTGTCTGAGATGAGAAAAGGCCAGGAAATGAGGTACACCTACGAGACTCGGATGGAATGTCTCCATTTTCTCAACCTAAAATTCCAGGAGCTAAGGCTGACCTGTGTCAGGTGTCAATGATGTCTCAATTGAGCAAGATAAAAATTCCTCCTTTGCTATTGTCTCTCGGAGTGATTTCTCATTGTGCCTGAAACCCAGACAACCCCTTCAGGAACCAGTGGTGCTACTGTGAGGTGGTAAGACACGTAAACCCAGGAAATGGGGAAACTAAGGAAAACTATCCTCAGCAAGTTCCCCCAGGAAAAAAGAACAAAAAAAGTAAATAAGTGCAGCAGGAAAATCATCCCTGGAATTGCTCACAAGCACTTGAGAAATGGAAGGGCTGCTGTGAAGGAGCATTTGTAAGCAGGACAGTTCATCCACTGCAGCCACTCACAAATCCCATTTAATTTTCCTTCTAAGTCTGGTAGTGTCTTGCTCAAGGCACTGTAACCACGGTTGCACGGTGAGAGGAGCATTGAGGACAGTAGGTTTTTCATTAAGGGCAGTTTTCAAAAGCATCCCATTTCCAACCTGGTGTTCAGCCTCCTATATACAGTTAAAATGCCTACAACCCATGGAGGGTCATGCAGCATTAATTGTTTGATTCCAGCCAGAAGTAACAAATGGGGTGTGTTAAGCTAAAATGAGAGTCTGCCCTAAGAGTCTTCAGCCTTTAGTAGGGAGGGGTGATCATTATGTCTTCAGTCTCAAAAGGGTAATTGTTATTCAGTTACAGAACTCTAAGCACTAATTATCAACGTATTAAATACATCTGACAGCAGCACAGGATTCTGCAAAATATTACAGCCAGGGCAGGATTGCTGATGTCTCGTCTGCTACCACAGGTGACTGGGAATGGTAACCAACAGGAGTGATGTGATGACAAGGGGGAACGTTCAGAAGTGGGTAGATGCCTCTCTTCATAAAAATCTCTCTGCACTTGGCTGTGTGAAAAATTGGAGTAAAGGGAACATTCAGCTTCCAGGTTTCCAGGTTGTGTTAGTCACACTGGAATTAATAACACTTAGAAACAAAACACCTTCTTGCAAAACTACAGATGTCATTTTGGTAAGAGTGGTATTTTTTTTTTCATTGATGCAAGCACTGAACATTAATGGAGAATAAATCTGTGTTTACCATGTGAGAAGCCCACGAAGCACAGGTAGTCTTCAGTATCTGCACTTTCTGGGTTAGGGAACAAAAGGACCATATGGCCATAGGCACAGTGGAATTTCCATCACAGAAGACCAGAAACCCATGTTTTCTCATCTCAACAAGAAAGAAAAAAATGAACACATGCCTTGGAATTATGAAACTGTGGTTGAATTTCCAAGAAAGCTTAGCAGCTGTGATTGAGCCAGATGCCTGGAGCCAGGAATCCTGGTGTACGCACATTAGAGGAGGAGAGAGTGTTTGAGACGCTTGTGGCAAGGAATGTCTTCAGGCTGGGGGAGGTCAGTGGGGCTGCTCAGAGAGTGGGACAGGCTACTGTGCTGGTGCAAACAATGTGGAACTGGGAAATCCTGCCAAAGGGATTACAGTGAAAAAAAGCCAGAGAGAGACACTTCACTAAACAAAACAACACCTCCTTGACATTTCATGCATGCAGAACTGACTGATGCTGCTGAGCTCTAGAGCAGTCAGGCAGTCAGGAATCCCAAGAAAAAGCATTCTGAAGAAAGGGCCCCGAAACTGAAAAATGGTTGTGACATGAAAAATGATCTTCAAGAGAAATCTTGGGTTGGGTTTCAGCTGCCTTTTTCTTTAATCTCTTGTCCTTTTCTTAGCTCATTCTCTGCCTTAGACACAGTCACTCAGACACGGCTGGGAACATGGCTCAAAGGAAAAACCACTCTTCATATAGAAAAAAAAAATACTAAGAAAAACCCAAACCCTAATAAACCTGTCACTTCACATTTGATTCAAAAGGTATTTGAAGCTGTGTCTTCAGGACACGTGAAGAAAGAGGACAGTGGAGATGATAGGTACCACGTTGACCGGCACGTGGACAGCTCTTACACAAGATGGGACTGTTAGGATTTCACTCCGACAGTTCACCCCAGGAGGGAGCCAATCTGAATTGGGAAGCCCCTGGTTCACACTGGCATTTCAGGATCACAGTGTGGGATTCCTCTGGCTATACTGAGGCGTTTCACAGGCACCCCTTAATGGACAGGGATCAGTCAGTAGACTTTTAGGCCATGAAACATCTGTCTGATCCATGGGGTACATCAATCCTAGGTGAAACCCTTAGGCCATGCCCTAGGCTGCTCTGCCTCACCTGCAGAGGAACATGTCCTCTGCCAATGCCTGTGGATAGTCGTTCTTTTTAAAGTGCTCCAGGAAAACCTACTCCCAATATTTTGTAATTTATTGGGGAAACACAAAGATGTCATTAGCAAATCTTAGAAAATGAAGACATTTTGTGGAGTTATTAACTTTCTCCTATTATTTACAGTGGCTACACCTGTTTTAGTGAATTAAATAAAGCTGGGACCAATCTCTAGCCCTGCACAGGTGCATGAGGGGTTTGGCCATGCCCAGTTGCTAACAGTGAGGCTGTTGGGCAGCCTGTGTGTGCAGCGTCTTGGGTTGTCCTGTGCTGGACACAGCTGGTCCCAGCTGGCTCCAAGGGACCCACCGGAGGACACAGCTGAGCCCTTCAGCCAAGGGGAAAAGAGGTTTGGGAAAGTTTTGAAGGTGACCCAGGCAGAGGAGGAGGAAGTCAAGGAGGGAGCAGCAGCAGAGGGAGCCTGAGGGTGCAGAAGGAGGAGGGCAGGAGGTGCTGCAGGCCCAGAACACGGGTCCCCAGCAGGCCTGGAGAGACCCCACTGAGCAGAAGTCTGCTACGTTTGTAATGTCTTCCCTAGATCTGAGCTCAGAAAAAAAGTATTTGGCCTGTGGATTTTTTATTTTCACACCATTGATAGAGAGAACTAAGTGTCAAGTTCCCACCTGCTCCATAATCCTTAAACTTCATAGACTTTTGGGGCTGCAAGTGAAGGAAAGCATCTTTCCTTCTCTTCTCACACATCTTCTTCTCCTGGGTTTTTCCTAGGGAACTGGGACCAGTTCCTGCTGGTCCTTCATCTGCAATAGTACAAAGTGGTGCTGAGGGTGCTGAGGGTGCTTTTCTCACCTCACTCCTTGCCAGTAAGAGACCTTGTGCAATGATACAGCTTTTGCTTAAAACAGGCAATTGCTCCTGTGTTTCCTGCCCCTCGATTTTCACCATCACTTCACATCATCATCCTCTCTTTCAGAACTATTAGTTCTACATTCTGCAGGTGGAGACTGGAAAGGATTTAAGTCATCCAGAATTTATAGTAGCAGTGAAACACCCGGCCCCAGATTGTCTCTGATTTCTTGCAGGATGATGAAAAATTAGAACCCTTGAACAACTTGCAAAATGATTCAAGGACTCCTGTTTTCTGCAAAGGAATCTCTTTTTGTTTTTTTCCAGTCAATTAAGGAAAAAAAAAATGAAACTTGTATTTTGTATTGTTCGCTGCTCTTTGGAACAAAAGGGAGAAGATATCTTCTATTTCAAATTACTGGTCAGCAGACTAAAAATTTCTGCCTCGATTTTCCCAGTGGAAGTGTGTCTGGGGCCTCTACAACAAAATCTCAAACAGCCAAGGGTTTGTGCATATCCTTCCTCTTTTTTCTCCTTGTGCAGCAGTTGGTTCTATCAACACCTTATTTTTCTTCACTGAGAAACAACCTTTCATCCCAAAGGACACCCACCCCACCCACCCCTGAATGGTAGCCTGAGGCTTTTCAGAGCTTCAGATGTTTGGATTCCTTAAGCAGAGAAGAAAAGTCAAAGAAAAATTCAGGTCTCCATCTGAAGACTGTGTCTGACTCACTGGATGACAATCTGGAAAGTTTTAAACTCTCTTGACACTTTTGGCCATTAATAACTGAGATGATACATGCTTTTCTGAGATTCCAGGAGGATCTGCTCCATCATCTTGCCAGGCACAGAGGTGAGACTGACTGGCCTATAGTTCCATACTATACTAGATATAATACTAGAGCATGGGGATAAGGTCACTCCTAAGCTGAACAACCCCAGTTTTCTCAGCCTTTCCTCAGATGGCAGGCTTCCTAGTTCTTTGATGATCTTGGTGGCCCTTCTCTGGGCTCTCTCCAGACTGCCCACATCTTTTTCCTTAGCAGGGACCAAAACCGAGCACAGTATTCCAGGTGTGACCTGACAAGCACTGAGTAGAGTGAGATAATGACTTCTTTATCTCTGCTGGTGATGTCCTTGTTGATGCAATCCAGCATCCTGTTGGCTTTCTTGGCCACAGTAGCATCCTCTTCACTCATTCTGAACTTGCTCTCCACTAGGACACCCAGGTCCCTTTCTAGAGAGCTGCTCCCCCACGGGATAGATCACAGCGTGTGCTGCGCTCTTGGATTATGTTTGCCCAAGTGCAAGACCTTACACTTGTCTTTGTTGAGTTTCATAAGGTTCTTGTCAGCCCACTCTTCCAAGTCTTCCCGCAGGATGGGTCTCCCTTCCAGAGTGTCCAATTCCCCCCTTTGGTATCATGAACAAATTTCAACAGGATACACTTGATCCTATCATCCAGATCACTTATGGAGATCTTAAACAATGTGGGGCCTTAATTGTGACAGGTTGCCAGTCTGAAAAGGAGCTATTTATCACCACCCTCTATGTGCAGCCTCTCAACCAGTTGCCCACCCACTGCACAGGTCACTTGTCTAGACTGTAACAAGTAAGTTTCTCTAGGAGGGGACTGTGGGAACCTTACTGAAAGCTCTAGAAAAATCCAGGAAGACAATGTCTACCATTCACTCCACGTCAACTGAACAGATTACTTTGTCATGGAAGATGATCAGGTTTGTGAAGCATGATTTGCCCTTGGTGACTTTAATCTGGCTTTTCCCTATCTGTTTTTTTTCCCAATCATGTCCTTTTGAGTTGTGACAGCCTCCAGGAGGATTCATTCCATAACTTTCTTAGGTACTGAAATAAAACTGATGGGCCTATAATTTTCTGGACCTTCCTTTAAGTCCTTCTTTGATGGGAATGACATTAACCTACTTCCAGTCTTCTGGGATGTCCCCCAGTCTCCACAATTTTCAAAGACTGTTGAGAGTGGCCTTGCAATGGCATCAGCCAGCTCTCTTTACACCCGGCGGGGGAATATATCAGGGCCCATTGATTTTTAGGGTCAAGCTCCAGTCAAGCTCCTGTAATAGTTCACATACCAGCTCTTAGCTGACTTCTATGCATTCAATGTTCTCCTTAACATAGAACACAACTCCTCCTCCTCTTCTTCCCTGTCTCTCTTTACGTAACAGTCTGTAGCCATCCATCACAATCCTCCAGGCATGTGAGTTGTCCCACCATGTTTTAGTTATCCATATGATATCATAAGCTTCTGATGGGACACAGAACTCCTGCTCCTCCTGCTTGCTCCTTGTGCATAGGTAGACATACACTTGAGGTTCTTATCTCAGAGGGCAGCTAAGGAACATTTCTCACTGCTCTGGTTGACCTGGCTTAATCCCCAGTTGGTTGCAATAGTGTGAGCCTTGCCACTTTGGACCCTGCTCCACAAGTCTGTAATTGTAGTCATACCTATTGGAGATTGAGTCCCTGGCTTTGCTGTGTGATGCACACCCTCAGAGGGAGATTTGCACTGACAGAGGGAGCCTCTGCCCTGCTGGGCATGGCTGTGTTCAGCTGAGCACCAAGCTTAACCCTAGCCCTGTTCCTTCTCCTCCTCAGCACCACTGGCTGATGCTGTGAAGGAGTCCTGCACTCATTCCCTGCATGTGGATTTCTGTCCCCCTCTCATTGCCCCTGAGATCTCTGGTCCTTCCTGTTGCAAGAAGCAAACACTCAAGTTAGTTGTCAAACACTGAGATCTGATATTTGATGCTTTTACCTCTCACCCTAGCTCTGTCAGTCTGCAGACTACAGAGCAATGGGGGTTTGGAGCTGTGCCTTAGTTACTTCTAAACTAGCCATGGGCCGTGCTCAGCCCTGCATCATACCTACCACCTTGTTAAGACTGGGGCTTCGCAGTGGCAACACATTTATTTTGCCCTTACCTGTCCACTTCTCCCATCAGGGAAGACTTTGACCTGGAGTCAGAGAGATCTTTGCTGTGGGTTTCAGTGGGAGGAGAGCTCACCACTGTTTGATCCTCTATTTTCCTTCAAAGTACACAAAACAGAACTTCAGGCTGCTTCCAGGGCCAGACACTTTCTTGGCCAGTTGCAAGAAGCCTTCCTGATCTGGCTGCAGTACAAGGGGTCAGAATTTCACTTGGATGAATTGTTCTAAAACAACATCTCCAATGTATTAAGAAAAGAAAGAAAAAAAAAGGCTTTTCTTTGATGGCAGCTGTGATGCAGGGTGGTTTTTTTAATCTCAGCACACTTTTGTTCACAGACCTATTTACTCTCCTTATTTATTTATTTTTTTTCTATTGGAGGTTGTCATAAACTGTAAAGTAAAATTCATGAAAAATGGAAGTGGAATAGCTCCAAGTGCCTCACAGCAGCAGGACAACAACAAGTAATAGTGCAATTGAAAAGCACAGTGGGTGATAGATCTCTGTTAGGGTTTGCTGCAGTTAAGGACAGCATCACAGCACAGAAGTCAAAATGTGCAGAGACTGGATTCCTTGCTGAGTGCCAGTCACCTGGACAGAAGAGGGGTGCCCTTGCTGGGACTTTAAAATGCACCCCAGCTGTTGGATTTGCATCAGAGGCTCAACCTTAACGTAGAGGAGAAGAGTTGCGTGAAATGACTATGGAGAGTGTCAAGAAATAGGATAAAGTGGACAGGAATAGTTAGGGGTTAAAGAGAACAGAAGAAACAGCTGCAGAGGGGAGGCTGAAGTGGGGGTAGGAAGGACTATGAGCTGGAAAGTTAAGCCTCAGCAGGCCAGGGAACGGCTGCAGATACAGAGCAGGATTCTTCCAGGACAGCATTTCCTGTTGACTCAGGGCCTGTGACGAAACAAATAACAGTTGGGGAATGTGGATTTATTGAAACATTTCTATACCGGCAAAAGCACCATTATTTTCAGAGAATCCGAGAATCTTGAGAATCCTAGAGTCATAGGATGGTTTGGGTTGGAAAGGACCTTAAAGATCATTTAGTTCCAACCCCTCTGCCATGGGCAGAGACACCTTCCACTAGACCATAGAATGATAGGATAGTTTGGGTTTGAAGAGACATCCTCCACAGAGTCCCACCCTGGTCAGGGAGAGACAGGGTGAGGTCAGGGTGAGTGATTTCAGGGATGGGGTATCCACCACCTCTCTGGGTAACCCGGGCCACTGTTTCACCACTCTCAGTCTAAATAATTTCTTCCTTATATCTAGTCTAAACCTACCCTCACTTGCATTAAAACCATTACCCCATTGTCCTATCACAACAGGTCCTGCTAAAAGGTTTTTCTCCATCTCTCTTATAAGCCCCCTTTAAGTATTGAAGGGCTGCAATAAGGTCTCCCTAGAGCCTTCTCTTCTCCAGGCTGAACAACCCCCAAGTCCCTCGGTCTGTCCTTACAACAGAGGTGCCCCGTCACTCTCATCATCTTCATGGCCCTTATCTGGACCCACATAGAACCCTGATCCAACAGGTCCATGTCTTTCTTGTGCTGAAGGCTGCAGAGCTGGATGCAGGCGGGGTGTCACCAGAATGGAGTAGAGGGGCAGTAACCACAAGGAGGTGAACCACTGGCACTGGCTGTGAGTCACTGACAGGCTTGTGCAAAGGAGAATGTGGGATCCTTCACCAGATCCAGCCTGGTCAGCTGGGAACTGTGTGCATGGGAGAGAAATAAGAATAGTGACAGGAAGGCAAATTTCACCCAAGACATAAAGTTGTAGATTAACGTAGTAGATTAGGTTTGCCTGGGCAGTTCCCAGGCACCTGATCCCAGAGAATCAGGTTTAGCTTTCTAGGCCTTCCACGAGGCTTTATTGATCTCCAGCCTGTCATACAATGTAGTGTTTATCTACAAGGATTGAGGATAGGACAGTGGATGTAGCGACACGCTCGGCTGCTAAGGCACTAAGTTAGGTACCTAAATAACTTTGTGAATTCAGGCCACACAGGCAGATGGCATAGTGCTCTCTTCAGCACTTTTTGGTAAACTAGCCTGCTTTCTGGATGCTTTATCCTCCACAGAGTCCCACCCTGGTCAGGGAGAGACAGGGTGAGGTCTATCCTTCTCCTGCTGTAAGCATTGCTGGAAGCACTCCTATTATTTCTGAGCAGAGTGCTGTTAGTCACCACCCCAGGCAGATCTACACCCCATGGGATAGGATCTGACTTCTGTAACTGCCATACACCTTACCCCTGCTGAGAGTTGGGCTTTTGAGTAAAAAACACCAATTTGGAGTTTTTCTGCGAGGTTGGGCTGGGCTGCTGAACGTGATGGTGCTGGTTTTCCCTACTCCTGTTCCAGTTTTGGTCGTTACAGAGTAAGGTAATCAGCATCCAGGCCTTCACATTAGACTCTTCACTCCACAGATCAACCAATAATTCCAACTTGTATTCACCCTCTCTTTCCACAAAAGCACTGAACAAGATCTCCAGAGGCAGAATAAGTCCCTGCCTCACCTAGATACCTGAAGGAAATACTTTCAAACAAAAGACTTTTCACTGGAAAGTCATCCTTCTATTATTTAAAATCTATGTAGTTGAGCAAGTATGATGGTCTCAATGTAATTCTTTTTATGAGAGACTTGAAATAAAAATTGTAGCTTTTCTGATATTGGTAATTTTTTGGGTTTATTATTCTTCTATTCCCCCTCAAAAAAAACAAACAACCAACCAAAACCAAAAACCAAACCAGCTTTTCAGCACCCTGCAGGGTCATAACAATCTTGGAGTTCGTTACAAAATCCACTATTTCCCTTTTTTTGTTTTTTTCCTTGCTCTGAGTTTTTGACCAGATTTTCTGGGTGTTTTTTTCAGCCTTTCAGCCCAGGGGGTCTCTCTAGGCTTCGCTGTGGAAAGGGCACCCTACACACCCCCTGCACACGATGTGTCAGGCTCTGGGAGCTGAGCTGAGAGGGAGCAGTGAAGCTCTTTGCTCTGCAGCTCGGGCTGGCCTTTCGCTGGAACTGCCTGACACGTGCAGACCAGATCACAGTCCTCAGCAGCACGTATGAAATGCTGCTGTAAACTGCCTGCCACTCCACTGCCTTCTTTTGTGCTGCTGCAAAACAGGGGTATGCGGTGTGAGAGAGCACGTGTGTGGTAATAATGAATAATGGATGTGAAAAGTGCCCTAAAAACTGGCCAGCTATTAACATTTAAAAAAAAACCCAAACCACCCAAAAAACTGTATATGGCCTGCCTTGCTAAAAATCTCAGTCTTCATCAGGGAAGCCAAGCAAAAAGCTAAAATCTCCCTTCACAAGCCACGTACTGCTGCTTTTCAGTGTGGACATCCGCTCATTGTGAAAGGGCCAAGAGTCCTAAACAAGCACTGACCATTGCACAGATGTTGGGTGGAGTTTCCAGAGCCATAACGGGAACTGGGCATCAAAATTCCCTATAGGTCAGTGGGATCTGACTTACAGAATTCCTTAGTCAGCTCTGAAAAACAGCTGTAGCCTTTAAAAATATCCCGTCCTGGCTGACTTTCACACGGTGGCCTACATGATACTATCTAGGGCCTTCACTGACTTTGCTCTCCAGCCTTTCTATAGAGTGATTGCACAGAAAGCAGCCAAGATAAACTACTGAGACATTACCTCTTGTAGTGTGATAGCAGAATGCATAATAAATGACAACAGTAAGGAAAAGGAGGCCTCCTTAAAACACAAAAAGCCCAGCAGCTTTTGTAGTGATTCAAAACCTGTGCTGTCAAACGTGTCATTTCCACACCAAATCGTTCAGCCAAGCTCCTAAAGTGTGAGTATATTTGGCAGGAACTGTGGTGCAAAAGTGTCTTAAATTTCTCTGATGGTGTATCAGCTCTCAGCTGAAGTTCAATGGATTTTAGTCCCAGCTGGAACTGAAGGATGTTCCTTGGGCAGCTGGAAAACTAGGAGAGGGAGCTCACATCATCATGACCAAAGGCCACGTGAGAGGATTCACGTGTGCAGGAACTACTGACCTCTCAGCTTTGGGCCAGAAAATGTCACAGATATAGAAAAAAGTTGAAAGCACTGACTGTCACACTTCCTATTAACCAAATTCTCTCCCCACCTGAAACTTATATAAAATCCCTGCTGGGTGGGTGTCTGTGTTTCAAAGACCAAATGAGAACCATGTGGAGGATCTCTGCCTTTGGGATCGCATTTATTTTTCTAGCTTCATATGGGGAGGAGCAATGGTCTATAAATCTATAATTACTACTATATAAGTCACTGCTGTGTACTGTAGCTGGAGCAAGTTAGAGAGAATATGAGCCTTTCATATAATAGAGAGCACTGGCTGTAATGGTGCTATGCTGGAAGACTGGGTCAATAAATTTAGCCAAGAGAATTATATGTTGGCCCCTGCAATAGCAGGAAAACTGGGATGTTCCAGCTGTATGTGTAGAGTACTTTGAAAACAATTAATGTTCCAGCATTGCCATTTAGTTAGCTGTTTTCTTTCCAGTTCTGGAGTTTCTTTCCAATACTCTAGGTTTTTTTCTGTTGCCTAATATCTCCTGTGCAAAAGAACCACACAAAACGCTGCAGGTTAGAGATTCAAGCCTTAAAATACAACATGACTCCCTCCCTTATACAGAAAGGTTCTGATGGTCCGGATTAAACACCTTAATTGGCATTCCCTTGGCTCGTCTGTGTGTGGGTTGACCAGGAAGTTTCACAGGATGCTTCTCTTTTAATAAGTTACAGCTCTTTCCAGCAGGAGGGAGGGAGGGAGGAAGGCATGGCTCTAGTCAGAATGCTTCTGTGCATTGTTTTGCTACCAGATCACTGGAGCATTTGGTATTTCAGCTTAAAGCACAATGACCTAAATAGTCTGAGAATGTATTTTTCTTAGTAAGAATTATATGTGGGAGCAGACTTGGCCTCTCAGTATCACTAAGGCTAAAGTCTCCTGACCTCTCTGTCAATAAGCCCACTCATAGGCTTTTCTAATTAAATCTCCTTACTGGAGTTGACTGGGCTATTTCTACCTCCTCCCATAAGACAGGGTGGTAAAGCCAAGAAGGTGATCAGATTTGCAGCCACAGACTGGATCACTGGACCTGCTGCAAAAGTCACTCCAGCTTTCCAGGATGTTTGACTCTCAGGACCCAGGATGGAAGATGGGTGAAATATGGGATTAGATGAACACATGCCATCAGGAGACTGCAATTTGTCTGCATCAAAATGTACCTTGGCAGAAGTGAGTTAAAGAGGTGTGGAGAATAAACAGGACCAGCATAAGGGAAGAAGAGGGTGCAGAGAACTGGGAAACAGTATTGCTTTGTCAGAGGAGGAAATAAAGAGTGGGCTACAGACAACAGCACGGGGCTTCCAGGAAACCCAGAGAGAGAATGGTGTAAAAAGCATCCTCCAGTGCAACAGGCACTAATGAAATAAAGATGTTTTACAAAAATTCCATACTTAAAAAGGCACTTTTACCAAACTGTCAGTCAAGCTGAATACCTCAGGAAGGGGTGAGCTAACAGCCAGGTCATATTGACCTACCTGCCAAGCCTACCAGATGGCCAAGAGTGTAATTAGGAGGCTACAGGGCTAAGCTGCTGAGTTCCTAGCTCAAATTAAAACCTTTTCTCAAATTCCAGAGACATATCTGGCATCAAGGTGGAGCTGAGTGGGGAAAGATTACGTGTTTGGCTTCACTAATATGAGGCAATACTGAAGCCTTTTAATCCTGTCCTCTGTTTACCAGCTCCATGGGCAGTAGACTAACACTGGAGGTTCTAGGTACAATAATGAGTTCTCAAAGGTATTTCGTGTGTTATATTTTATGGTGTATGATATTGTGATGCAGGAGACCGTGTGTGTTCACAGTGTTAGGAAAGGAACCCCGCTGAGCTGAGCATTTCCTGTTGGAGTTACTGGATTTATTGGAGGTATTTAGTTTTTTTCTTATGATTTGATTCTTTGGAAGCCAATTGTTTTAACTGATTTTTGGGAAGCTGGTCTGTTTGCAATGATGCTACCAAGCTTTGTGTACACAACAGGGGAAAATTATTTATCTGCATTTTTTCAGTGTATAATCCCCTACCTGAAATAATAATAAAAAGCATATGTTTGTAGTTTACTAGGATTTAAATTACTGATTACATTCAACATTCCAGTGTTCATTGTAATAGCCTTTTTATGTGTCCTTACCAGGAGCTATGGGATATTGAGTTGATTCATCAACACTTTTAGTCTCGTGGCCCACTTTCCCTCCAAGTGATTATTTGACTCAGTGCAGTGACACAGCCTGGCGTATCGCTACGCTGAGCCCTCCTGCACAAACAATTGCCCCTTTAAGGTCTGTATTTCACGGGGATTTGGCTGGTGTTCCGGAGAATTTGACTTATTTTGAAGAGTCCAGTGCAGAAACAAAGACCCATTAGCTGTTGGGATTGAAAGATAGGAGGACCAGAGAGCAAAGTGACCTGAAATACTTTTAGATGAGTTATATTTTTGTACTGGATGAAGAACTTTTCACATTTCTTGAAAATGTGTAAATATGTATATATATATATATAAAAAATAATAAAAATTCATAGGACTATTAGGGTCAGACTAAGGGGGGTAAGGATGCTGCCATTGTATAAATTAGGTTACAGAACCAGAAAACCCCACATTTCTTTAAGCTAACTCACTGTTGAATGAATATGAAGTATGCTGTCTCAGCTTTGGGTCTTCCCAGGGCTGGAGATAAGCACGGGACTGTTTACATATGTGGACACATGTAAAACCATGCCCGTTATTAGAAGTTTTGGCAGGGTGCACTACGTTTTATGGAGAATCTCTAAGACCCCAATTGCCAGGAGCAGTCTCAAAAGATAGAAAAAGTAAACCCAGTCTTGGCCAAGGAATCAGCGCTGCTTCATCCATAGTTACTGCAAAGAGAGAGCACCCTCTGAGCTATTCTGGGCTTTCCAAAAAGTTCTTAAAACTTTTTCTCTCTTTCATTACTAGCTAGCATAGGTAAAGTAATGATAGAAACCAGTTTCACTTCTCTGTCTTTATTTTTTATATTTAATCAGTTAACAAGCTTCTCAGTTCTTCTGTTATTTTTACTGTTTAACAGGATATAAGGAGCATGAGTGTGACATGGTTTCTATTCTAGCTGGTAAAACCTTTGGCAACCTGGGTACATGGCAGACAGCAGTAACTGCTCCTTCACTG
>VZTM01007259.1:95766-108878 GCA_013400555.1 Jacana jacana
CCTCCAGATCTCTCTTATGTTGAGGTGCCCACAACTGGACACAACACTCAAGGTGTGGAGTATCTAACCCAAACTACCTTCAGAGCCATTAGAGATACCCTATGATGCACTTTTCCTTAACACTTCCAAAACTATTCTGTATCTCACCTTCTCCTAAAAAAGATAAAAGACAATACAATGTAAGCTTCAATTAATGTATGCTTTGTACTCTCTCTGCTGTGTGTATTATCTCTGCTGTGTGTATTATCTCTGCTGTGTGTATTATCTCTGCTTTACTCAAATGGTCTTACACATCTTTTCACAGCTGCTCAGGAGCTGGATACAGCATGTGCATGAGCCTGAGTTTAGGTGAACACACTCAATGCACACTTTTGATTCCCTTCTCGCATCGTCCTTCCCAGACCCAACCCTTCCAACCCCTATTTTGAAGCTCTTTCACTTTCTCTAGAATGCCAAACCAGGCTCCCACTCCTATCTGCAGTTTGTGGTAGGATGAGTAACAAAGAAGTCAGTTATGGCATCTAGGAACTGTGAGCCTCATCAGCTGAGGGATTTCTCAGAGTTCTAATGTACATCCTCTTTGGGCTGGTGGTACTACAGTGTGTTGCCATTTGGGTAGCTGGAAGAAATAAAGTACAATTACTTTTGGGTTTGGTTTTGCAGCTTTTATTGATACTTCATTTTTCAAATTACAGCTTCTTTTGACCTAAAATAAAAGCTGTAGGGTCTATTTTGTGCCATATTCAGCAGTTTTCTTGAAAAACTACTTTCTTGAAAGGTCTACTTTACTTGTTCAGGAAGTGAACTAAAGCAAGCAACTTGTTCATCTGGAGTGATGGGCACGATGGTGTGACAAACCCATCCAGTAGCACTGTGATTTTCTATCTGCTGTAAGCCACCCTGTCTCCCAGTGGCTGGCTCTCCTGGGGTGTAAGTCTTTCACTGGGATCTTCACTAGGGCTGTTTTCTGCAGACAGCTCTTCATTACTTGTACTTCCTAAAAAGACAATACAATTCAGATTAAAATAAATGCTGTACCTTTGATGCATCCAGCTAGAAATTCTACACTTTGTCAATGACACTTAAGAGCCATTTTATGCAGCTATAAATGTTCAGGAAGCAATTTTTCTCAGTTTGCAATCCGTTTCCCAAATGGTTTAGAGTGAGGGCAGCTCACATAATGGTAATTATCATGCTTCCAGCATGCTTTAAATAACTGCCACTGGAATGCATAACAGCTTACTGTCCAATTGGGCAAGACTTGTTCTCTTTTTTGTATTATCTCCTGATACTTACCTGCCAGGCAGGAACTGTGGGGAACATTATTTTTCCTGTCTGTCCAGAATACATAAAACCTCAAGCACCTACCTCTGGTAGATGTCTTCTTCCTTATTCTTTACCTTCTAAGCTTTTAGTTCCCACCCTATTTCAGTAGTGCAGTTGCCTCAAAAGCACCAAGAAAGCGCAGTGATGGTGCTTATTTGATGTCTCCTGGCCAGAGGGCTCCCATTGCTGCACAGATGGCCCTCATGCTAAAAGAATTTGTTTTCTAGTGGAGATTTCCAAAAAGAAGGTGTGAACAGAACGGGTGAGAAGCAAACCCTACCCACAACATTCCTGGTGTGGTTTTGATTCCAGTCTGCACTATGAATGGTGTTGCTTTATTTGGACTCTCGTGTGGCTACTACACACGGTGCCTCAGCTAAGAGCAAAGGCTTCAGCTTTGCTAGCCATGGAAATTTCTACAGGTGAGGTCCAGTCTGGCTAACCTGGACATCTAAATTATGCCCAAATATCTAAATTTAGGCAGATGAAGTAGGCAGACCAGATTTCACTTTGGAGACACTACAGGTATCTCCTTCTCCCCAGCTGCAGGACTGCTGGTGGAGGCATTTATTTTAGGAGGACTGGTTCTGTTCAGATTCTAGTTAGATCAGAGAAGGTTGAAGACTGGATGCAAGTCCACCTGTATGGGATGCAGCGAGAGGACTGTTAATCAAGGGGCTCAGTGTTAGGCAGCACAGTGCATCACACTATGCAAGGGGAATTTTAGCATTCAGACAGTCTGTCTGAATATGCATAAACATTCTGGAGCTCCCAGTTTCAGCTGAGTTTCAGGCTGTTAACACATTCCCTGGAAAAAGCCGTCCACAGCTTTTTTTCCACAATGACCACTTTCCTTGTTTCTCGTTTTGATGTTTCCCATGGAAACCACCCTGATTCAGAATATAAAGCATGCCTTTGAAATGCAACCACGAGAACTCCCTTCACTAACTCCAAACACTTTCAAGCACCATCGCTTTCACAATTCCCCAGGCAAACTACCGCCAAAAACGCCAGCCTTACAAACTGCTTTCAGACAAAACTCCAACAGATTTATGGATCTCCTGCAGTGAAGCAGATTCAGGCTTTCCTCCATGATCTGTAAAGGCATTGCCAGCAAGTGCCATGAGGAATCGTTGCATCACGACATGGCTTTTCTTACATGATCTTCAATTATGACAACCTGCATTTCAATTATACGCCAGGAACAAACCATACCTCCTGTCATTAAATGTTGCAGCATGGTCACAAAATGAAACACCTACCTCAACTTGGACAATATTTGTACTAAATGGAAAGAAAATGGCAGGTAATAGTTAAGCTGGGTATATGCACAACAGCTCCTAGATCCAGTAGTGAATAACCTAAAGGACATGTCACTTCAGCTGTAGAAGAGATTCTGAACGTGAGAGCCTTTATTCTAGCTTAGGAGTAACTCAGTTTTCTGTTGGACTGACCAAATGGCCTAAGCTTTGAGCTTATAGCTATCCCTAATTTGATGTTTCTAAATCAAGACATTTCACATAGAATACAGGAAGGATGGAGAAAAGATTTTGAAAAGCCAGTGCAGTTAGATTTTATAATCACTGGTTTGTCCGGTTCTTCTCCATTTTACTGAAATGGGTTGACCTGGTTTTGGTTTTTTCACTTACAGATCACAGATGGTACACAAAGCTGGAAAGGTATTGATCTGAAGGAAGAGGTGAGATGGAGAAAACAGGCTTCATCACAGTGTGTTGAGATTGCATCATTACAGACCCTCCACAGCTTTGCACTTGAAGGCTGAAACCGGATCGTTTCATTAGCAATGCCTCTTGCTGCCACACTTGTAAACTCCATCTGCTTGGCATGAGGCCACAAAGTGCAACCCACAACATCTGAGGCTCAGCACTCAGAACAAACAGTGTATCATACAATCCAAAAACAATATGATGAAGTTGTATAATAACTGAAAGGCAGGAAACTGCTCTTTTTTTTTCCAGAGAGTATTGTGTTAGATTGGATGTCACAGTAGCTGACTGACAAATAGTTCCCCCTCAGGGTGGAGTGCAAGGCACATCACCTAGAAATGGTTTGCAGCGTTGCTATTTGAAATCCAGCACCCCAACATCACACCAGGATCCCATAGGAAAGCCTGGCAGCACCCCAATAGCAGAGCCTGGAGCAGTCAGGTAACAGCAGGGGTGCAATGCTTCAGCTCTGAAGGGAGGTACAGCACTGGTGCAAGGGAGCACACCAACCAACCATCAACATGATGCTTAGGGACTTAAAAACCAAAATAAACCAGTCCTTTTGACCAAACACATTCTGCAGTTTTCCTTGTCCACCGCTCCTGCAGAGTGCAATTTTTGGGAGCAAAGCAAGTGACAAACTCTTACTGCTGGACTGAAACTGCTTTGGCATGAATTTTGGCACAATCTGCTTTCACAAAGAAATTGAGGCTTTTCAGCCATCAGCACCTGAAGTTCACAGAGTCCTTCTAGCTAAATAACATTATAAACCTTTTTTTTTCACAAAGAGGTGGGTTCAGATTGCTATCCAGAGACCCTTAGCACAAGCATCTGTGAGTAACCATCCCATGCTGAAGTCTGGAGGAAAAATGGGTCTGATTTGCCTATTTCAGTAGAAGACAAATGAGAAGTTTCAGTATTCGAGGGTTGAGATAAGATTAAAGGTGGGTATCAAAGCAAAGCAACAAGCCAGGGTTGCTATGAGATGGAATTTAGTAGCAGTCAACTGTGTAGCTGCATTACTGTGGTGCTGAGGCAAATGCTGGCTTGAAGAGTAGGCCGGGTGGACTCACTTCTGGTTGAGGAATAACATGTTGACATGTACTTTTTAAACCTTCTGCTTGACAATCTATAGTCCATAAATCTCCCATTGTGTGGCTTCTTTTCAAAAATCTGACTCATCTTTGTGAATCCTTTCAGAGTGTTTTTCTCTCCCTCTAAATTTTTATGTTTGACATTCAGGTATGTTTAACATTCTACACCTCTGGCGAGAGATCCCATCAGGAGTACTACACCCAGCTCTGGAGCCTTCAGCATGGGAAAAACATGGCCCTGTTGGAGCAGGTCCAGAGGAGAGCTGCAAAGATGATCAGAGGGCTGGAGCACCTCTCCTGTGAGGACAAGCTGAGAGAGCTGGGTTTGTACAGCCTGGAGAAGAGAAGGCTCCAGGAGATCTTACAGCAGCCGTTCAGTACCTAAAGGGGGCACTTGATTTCTCCTCCAAGAAAGACAGAGGGGGACTCTCTTCCAAGGAGTGTAGCAACAGGAAGAGGACTAATGGCTTCAAACTGGAAGAGGGTAGATTTGGGTTAGATATAAAGAAGAAATTCTTCACTATGAGGATGATGAGGCACAGGCACTGGTTCCCTGGAGAAGTTGTGGATGCCCCATCGCTGGAGGTGTTCAAGGCCAGGCTGGATGGGTCTGTTAGCACCCTGGCCTAGTGTAAGGTGTCTCTGCCCAGGGAAGAGGCATTAGAACTTGATTATTTTTAACTCAAACCAACCAACTCAAACCATTTCGTCATTCTATGATTCTAATTGGTTTTGGCTACCTACGAGGGCGGGATACTGAGCTAGGCAGACCATTGGCCTGACCCCCCCACAAATGTTTTTGTGTTCTTATGCCAGTCTGGATGGTTTTAAACCTTCTTTGTCTCAAAACCAGTAGATATCTTCCCACCTTGCTGAGGGGTTTTCGGTAAATGCTGGGAATGGCCTCTGTCCATGGTGCTCGGTCAACGGTCCTTCCAGCAGGACTGCGACTCGCCTCAGTCTGGCATTACACTGTCATAATGCTGACACATGAAGTCCTGAAACATCTAGAAGCTACACCCAGGACTGTTTAAACATCAGAATCAAGCTTTTCAAATTAGGAATATATCTTGGCCAGCAGAAAGCCACTGGAGAGATCAAAATATTACCCGTAGGTTGGGGGCTTGAGGGATAACGGGAAACTGATGAAAAGGCCTAGAGCAAAATATTGAGTCTGCTTCTGAAAAAGGACCATGAATTGATGCTTTGTGCTTATATCAGAGCAACCACCTTGATGATCCTGAGACATTGTAGTTTTGTGTCACTTGGGGCAGTGTGGCTGGAGCTGCCTGGCAGAAAAGGCCCTGGGGGTGCTGGGGGACAAGGGGCTGGGCAGGAGCCAGCAGTGTGCCCAGGTGGCCAAGGAGGCCAAGGGCATCCTGGCTTGTGCTGGAGCTGGTGTGAGCAGCAGCAGTAGGGAGGGGACTGTCCCCCTGTGCCCAGCACTGGGGAGGCCACCCCTGGAGTCTGGTGTCCAGTTGTGGGCACCTCAACCCCAGAGAGATCTGGAGGGGCTGGAGCCAGTGCAGAGGAGGGAGACGGAGCTGGTCAGAGGCCTGGAGAATAAGGCTTATGAGNGTGGTCTGTCAGGCATACGTAGCCTGGGTGGCTTCATGTCTTGGAGAGTACATTTTGTTCTCAGAAGTGCAACTGCCCCCAAAGCAGAGGGCTTGGATCATATTCACTGTGAAGATGAGTTTTTAGGACATAAAAAACACCTGTAAACTTGCAGGCCTCCAAGTATAATTCAAAACATCTCTGGCTGCCAAAAATGGATGGTTTTGCTTGCTTTTCTTGAGGCAATCCAAATTTATTTACAAGATACACAGACATGAGTTTATTTACCAGAATAAATTGAGCATTCAGGACAGAGCAGCAGATTGAAACATCTTCAGAGTTGGTTTTACTGTTCTAAGCAGTAAGAAAAAAACGAAGGAATCTCACAACTGCACTGAAATTTATGGAGACAGAGGAGAAATGCAAGGGGCATAAGCAGCACAGCTCTAAAAAAAATCAAAGAAACTTATCTAGAGTGAAGTCAAATCATGTGGGATCCATAATAAGATATGTGTAAAGTCTTAGTTACAACTTTACCATGGACAAAAGTTACTGTGCTCATCCTAAATCTTATGAATCTCAACATTCTCATGTTAGGTGATCCCAGTAGACAAAAGAGGCCCTTATAGCTAGTCTTCCAGTTTAGTCAAAGTCTATATTATGACTGCAAATAGAGAGCAAGCTTTTAGAAGATAGAGCTTCGTCACAGCTTCTATCACCACTGCAGGAAGCTTTCTCCAGCTCTGACCCCAGGAAAATGCAACTTTTTTACACACTACCCGCTATAAAATAAACTGGTTGAGTGTTGCTTCCTTTCAGTCTCAAGAAAGTCTTAAATACATGCAAGATGGAAAATGCAAGGTGTTTCATCTATGAAAAGTAATTTTCTACACTGACATAACAAGGCACCAGTCAGCGGAAAATACCAAGCACAGAAATTAGGTTTTATTTAGTGACAAGAAACACTCTGCTCACCTGTGGATGCTTTCAGTCTTCTGATATAGTCAGACCAAAAAGAACAGTCTGCTTTTTTCAGTCCTTTAAGAGTTGGTAAGGAAACAACAAACTCCTTGTAGTTATCACCATCATCATTTGGCAGATACATAGGCCAGGGGGGCACCATCCCCAACATTCTTCTTGAGAAACTGTGAGGGTAGTTTGGATTTCTAAGGAAATGAGAGAAATTACTATTAGAAAACAGTAACATAAACAGTAAAATGCAAAAGGAGATAGTCTAGGTCAAGGAAAGGGGATCCTGGTGGGCAGCAGGATGCCCATGAGCCAGCACTGGGCCCTCATGGCCAAGGAGGCCAAGGGCATCCTGGGGTGGATCAGAAGGGGGGTGGTCAGTAGGTGGAGAGAGNGCGTATCTGGTCCCTCTGACCAGAAGGGTTCAAATTCAGTCCAGACCTGTGAATCATTCATGGTGTCTCATCTGGCAGTAACTTGTTAGTCTGGTTCACATCCTAAGGAACAGGTACACAGAACCTGTACAGGCACAGGCAGACAAACACCCTCAACAGCCCTCGGTTGCAAATTGACCCAAGGTTCTCTAAAAAGCACGTAAAGTCCTAGTTCCCACATTAGCTTTCTAGAGATAATTCTCATTCTCAAGCATGGCCACAGGACAGTAAAGCTGAGGGTTACTTGGGATTGTTTAGTTTGAGGAAGAGGAGGCTGAGGGGAGAGCTCATCCCTCTCTACAAGGGCAGAACTCTCTCTCCCTCTCTCCAACTGCTTGGAAGGGCATTGCAGAGAGGTTGGTGCTAGTCTCTGCTCAGGGGCAATGAATGATAGAAGGAGAGGGCATGGCTTCCAGCTGCAGCAGGGTAGGGTTAGGCTGGACAGGAGGAAAAAGCTTTTCCCAGAGAGAGGGGTCAGTCAGTGGAATCAGCTGCCCAGGGAGGTGGTGGAGTCCCCATCCCTGACTGTGTTTCAGAGTAGATTGGATGTGGTGTTGAGGGATCTGGTGTAGGGGAGAACTTGTAGAGTGGGGCTGATGGTTGGACTGGATGATCCCAAGGGTCTCTGCCAACCTCAATGATTCTATGATTCTACTTGCAGAGTAGTTTGTAGAAGTTGCACTGTTTCATGTGCTTTCCTCTTTTGTCTGGGAATAAGAGAACTCTTAGCCAAGGGACTTCAAACTGGGGACCCAGAAATAAGGTCTGAAAACAACACCAAGGCCCATGTAATCCCCATATATTAAACTAGAATTTTCAACTGCTTCATGGAGATAAAATTCCTATTATTTCTAGCCAAGTGTCGTGCTACAGGTATTTGGTATCTGCTTGACAAATGGGCCACGAGTTTCCAATAGTTTCGATCAAAGCCCTCTCTGTAGGATTACAAATTGCTAGAGAAAATGGGGGCTACTTGAGAGTGGGATCTTTGCCCCCTCTCACATACTTACCCAGATTTTATAAAATTTGAGATGTACTCCATAATCTGCAACGAAAGGCCTTTTTCTTCCGCAGTAAACTGTTGTTCGTACTTCGGGTAGAAGGGCAGTCCGAATGCATACTGAACATCCAGCAAGAGCTCCTGGCCTGAACTGAAAAAAACCATTTATAGAAAGGTAATTAAAACCATCATTTGTTTATTTAGAGGAGAAAGGGATCTGATTTAAGCTGGAAAATAAAGCGAAGTTAAATATTTGATGACCATTAATTAGTGGTGAGCTGTGGGACTTCTTCAAATCAGAACATGAAAGAAGAGCAAGTAATAACGAGGAGAATTTGCCATTAAGGTAATGCAGGGTCTTTAACATTTGTTACAAGAGGGAATTGTGGGAGACAGCAGGGCACATGTTCCACAGTAACTGGGCATATGGGAGAAAGTGATACAGGGAGAATCCACTTGGCTGTGCCTTAAACACCTCTTACTTTTTGTACAGATTTTCACTAGAATTAAATTCAGAAAGTGGAAGCAAGTGGAATCTGGCAGCCACAAAGGAAGGTTAATTATGGTTTATTTCAGAGACTTGGAATAAAATCCTGGCCCTTCTTTACAGGAATTTGGAGTTTTTCCATTGACTTCTTTGGGGCCAGGATTCTGCCCAAAAACTTTGGATAAGGAAAGTTGTAATAGGAGATGTTTATGAAGATTTCTCTTAGACAACATTTTAATCTAATTTCTCTGCTGGCTGGGTGGTTTTGGTTCATACAGCCTATTCTCCCCAAGTTTTATAAGGCAGTCAAGTCAAAACAGCTTGAGATAATCACCTCCATCAGATTTAAGACAGAACAATTGTTGTTTTGTTCAATCTAATAATTAACACATATAATGACTATTACAACAACTCAGAGACAGGACTGGCCAGGCAAGACAGCAACACTGGTAAGACCTAGTATCAAAGGTTACAGAAGTCAAAATATTCAGGTCCTGCAGAAAAATAATGGCCAACTTGTACTAATAAAATTGTAACTCGACTTTGCTTAACACACAGCTCTGAACCACAGCTCAGAAGGAGACGTTTCTGGTACGGTCCAGTTGTGTTTTCTGTATCTCATACTTAGATGAAGGTCTTATTGACTTGGTTAAATGCTGCATGAAGGCAGGCAGACAGCACCAGGGGACCTGGGAGAATGAACAGATGTCTGTGAGGCAGGAATAAACAAACCCCAGATTCATTCAGCAAGATTTCATCTGCAGTGGCTGCAGAGGTTGTTGTCAAAAGGTGGCACAACCAAAACCATTTGATCTTTGGACGTGAAATGTAGCAGCCTTGATATGACCCTGATAATGCCCCTGAAGAACAAGGCTTGTAGTTCAAACCATTATGGGCAGGTGGGCTGAAAGCAAGATGACTCCCGTATATTTTATGACTGGTGGCACCAAAGCCTCTGTTTTGAAAACCAAACACACAGCCCTCTAAATGAAATACATCTTTGGTTGTATTTTCCTTAGTCTTATCATAATACCTCAGTAATACTTTGCATCTGGAGAGTGAATTATTCGCAGATTATTCACCAAAAAAATGTAGAACTGAAACAAGATTAAAGCATATTTTTCTTCCCCAAATGTTTACAGAAGGATTAAGCAAGATCATAGTTTAATAATTTTGCTTTAAAAATAATTTGCTTGGCCCAGTATATTACAGCCCTGCTTAGTGTCAGTATTGCAGCAAAGGCACTATATACTTAAAGGAGCTATTTTCTTTTCAACAGAGCCACTATTTAACAGAATAGAGGACAAGACATTAGTTGAGATGCAATACAGGGGCAACTATACCCATCTAGGGAAGGCATTGAGACAAGAACTCAGCTCTAAATCTGAAATGAGTAAGCTGGGACTGAGGGCCTCCCCCAAAATGAGACTGTTCTCAGCCCTCATGTTTCTAGAGGTGAGATGTGTTAAGGCCACAGCCCAGCCTAAAATTCAGCAGACTCCTAAACAGAAATCTTATTAGGACTGAAATTATTTGTAAATCTGAAGTGGGTTTGATAGAGAGACAAGGTGGCACAAAACTCTACGATGTCACGGGCTGCTTCCAGTGATTCTGGTTGATGCTATCACACCCTGGCCAGTGAGTACCAACGGTAAGAGGATAAGAAAGAAAATACAAGGTGAAGAGGGGAAAGAGGCACGTATATACATGCACAGAGCACCACTAGAGACAACTGTGAAACATCTAGATGGCAGACAGATGGAAAGTACCAGGGGAACTTTTCTGTCTCCTCCCTCAGAGTCTGATCATCACCCCTTACTGCTAGAAGGGAGTGTAAAATCATCATAGAATCATAGAATCATTGAGGTTGGAAGAGACCCCTGGGATCATCAAGTCCAACCATCAGCCCTACTCTACAAGTTCTGCCCTACACCAGATCCCTCAACACCACATTTAATCTACTCTTAAAAATGGCCAGAACCACCCAAACAAGAGAGGAAGTCTTGGTCTCTTCTCAGGGGCAATGAGCGATAGAAGGAGAGGGCATGGCTTCCAGCTGCAGCAGGGTAGGGTTAGGCTGGACAGGAGGAAAAAGCTTTTCCCAGAGAGAGTGGTCAGTCAGTGGAATCAGCTGCCCGGGGAGGTGGTGGAGTCCCCATCCCTGACTGTGTTTCAGAGTAGATTGGATGTGGTGTTGGGGGATGTGGTGTAGGGGAGAACTTGTAGAGTGGGGCTGATGGTTGGACTGGATGATCCCAAGGGTCTCTGCCAACCTGAATGATTCTGTGATTCTATGAAGGGCAGATAAGCAAAGAACAGCTTTGCTGTTGTGCACTGCCAGCTTTACAGGGAGTGCTTTTAGTTCCTGAGCGGCTCCAAACTGTGCTCCTGGAACCCCGGGGTGCCACATCAATGGTTCAACAGCATCAACTCTAAATGGGGAAATGCAGAGACTAGCAACTGCTGGGCTTCAGAGGATAGCTTGATAAAAGGCAGGACCACAGAGCCAAAGGCAAAAGGGATTTTTAAAGTGTTTTTTTTTAGGAAGACAAATTAATAGCAACTAACTTCCCCTAAGGAAGTCCCTTTTCAAGGAATAGTTCTGTAATTTTAAAGAATAGCAGTTAGGTGAAAGCTTGGCTTTCACCCCTTTAGTGGGACTTCATGCAAAGGTATGGCTTCAGCTCTTCTGTCTGTATCTGTTCTTCTGGAGAAGTCAACGTTTTTAGAAACTTATTCACGGCTCCTCTGTGAGGGAATGAGAGACTGGTAAATTGAGCCAGACCCTACCACTTTGTTCACGCTAAAATGGGCTCTCTTTGGAGAACTATTACTTCACTTCAGAAGGAGGCACTACTGGGGTTCAGCTATCCAGTTTGCAGAAAACCAGGTGTTAAAATCAGAAACTCTGTGACATTCATAGCCAACGATTTAAGAGCAGACCCTGAAATATCACTTGCTGGGAACTTTCATTATACAGTGCCAACCCATTTAATTGGGAACGTATTGGATCTGAGAGAACTTTCCTGAAGTCTGAGATGGAGTTTCCATTTCAATGTTTCCAAGTGAGAGAGAGAGAGAAAGCAATTTCTTGGCCACCAGATGCTGCATAGCTCTTTCTATAGGACTGTGGCTACTTCTGCATGTAAAGAACAGCTTCAATAGGGAAGAGTAAAAGATGAGAAGATCAAAATTTAGAACAAAAATACCCAGGTTCTGGCTGATTTGGTTCAAAGTCTTGTCCCAAATCGAACAGAGTATAAATGTAAACCCAGATTTCCAGCATTTGAAGTTAATATCTTAACCACAAGCTTTGGGAACAGTAAAAAAAATCGAAAAGAAAAGAACCCAAAGAAAAAATCAAACCCCAATACCCAGAAATTCTCAAAAAATTTTGTTTCTAAAATGGGGTTGTCATTAACTGCCACCCAAAATCATGGCAGTCAGAACAGAAGAGCATGACCTGGCAGCCCACCATGCCATTCTACGCTGTGACTGACGGCACAAGCTAGAGCTGTGGCTGCAGAGACCTCACACTCTGATCCGTTGCAAATTAGGGCATATATCTCATTTTGAACTTTGTCATTGCTCTAGATCTGGCTAATTTTTATACTGGAAACTCATTTTGATGATTAATGACTGACTATGGCCTAAAGGTTCTCTCTTTTTGTTTTTCTTTTCTTCATTTGAAAATAGCTCTTGCTCTCCTAATGGAACAATTTCAACGAGTCTCAGCTTCTATTCTTAGTTGCCTTAATGCACTTTTTGGTTCCTTTTTAAAACTCCACACACAGATAGAAGCCAATGTAAATGAACTCAAAACTCGAATGGCATCCTCTGCAACACCAAAATACCAAACTTCCCACTGCTGTCCAATCATTTGAATTTTAAAATAACAAGATCAACATCACTCTAGCTAGAGTTCAGCCAGAGTTACCAGTAAATTACTCAGGATGAAAAGAATCAGTTTCTCATTGCTAAACATATCAAAGGGACATTTATTTGTCAATCTTTTTGGCTGTACTGACCAAAAATGGTAGATATTTTAGTGCTCATAAAGCACAGATAACTATTAACAGAATACCTGTCTAATAGGTATGGTCTAGAACAAGAAACTAATTTTGGCCATGAGTTTTCTTTTCTTTTTGTGCTTTAGAATTTTTTATTGATAATTAGGCAAGAGCTCAAACACAATGGAAATTTAAACCTGACACCGCATCTTAAATAGTAGGTTGGAGGAATTTAATTGATATTTTCATTCCAAAATTCACCCTATCTTCATTAGCACAAACAATTTTAACCAATTTTCTTCTTTTGTGGCCCTGTTCTGTGTTTGTTTTCAATAAATGGTTTCAAAATTAACTTTTGCAAGAATTATTGGAAATACTAAATGCGGTTGTTCACACTCATGTACACTCTCTTCACGTTAATCCCAGCAGATTTGGAGAGTGGAATCAAACATCTCCCCGAGGAGGAAAGGCTGAGGGAGCTGGGTCTCTTGAGCTTGGAGAAGAGGAG
>VZTM01007259.1:109116-131607 GCA_013400555.1 Jacana jacana
AACTCTGGCAAGGGGGAGTGTCAGGAGGATGGAGCCAGGCTCTTCTCAGGGACGGGCAAGGAGAGGAGAAGGGGCACTGGGTGGGAGCTGGGCCAGAGGAGGTTCCAGTTCAATAGGAGGAGGAACTTGGTGAGGGTGAGGGAGCACTGGCAGGGGCTGCCCAGGGAGGTGGTGGAGTCTCCTTCTCTGGAGACATCCCAACCCCGCCTGGAGGCGTTCCTGTGTGCCCTGCTCTGGGTGTTCCTGCTCCGGCAGGGCTTGGCCTGGAGGAGCTTCCAAGGGTCCTTCCAACCCCTGGGATTCTGGGACTCTGGGATCCAAAGCTCTTAACAGGCACCATCTCATCCATTCATGGGAAGGAAGCATCCTACCAACACTGCACTTTGTCTGGACTGAAATGTTCATTTCGGTGATAAGCCAAAATAAGTTTTAAAATAATTATATATAACCACACGTCTCAGAAAAGGAATCAGTACAAGACTGCAAGGAGAAAAAAAATAATCAAAGGAGAGCTGGATATTTATAGAAATTTAATGAGCCAGTGTAAGGCCTGGTGTGACCTCTGCAGTTCTAGGGATGCATTTGGCTCATTGTGTATCCCCACATTTCACAGTCCTGCCAAAGAAATGAAGGAAAGCATGTGAAAAACAGATGAACATTTTTTTCTTTCTTTCTTCTTTTCAGGAAAATCAGGACATATGGAAAAAGCTTAACTCATAACGGCATTAGACTGCCAAGTTTATCCACCTTTGTACCAAAAGAGTCCTATAGATACTTGCAAAAGTATCCTGGAATTTGCTGTA
This sequence comes from Jacana jacana, assembly GCA_013400555.1. Classification (NCBI taxonomy): domain Eukaryota; kingdom Metazoa; phylum Chordata; class Aves; order Charadriiformes; family Jacanidae; genus Jacana; species Jacana jacana. The sequence continues at coordinate 109,920 of VZTM01007259.1, forward strand.
TCTTTTCCATTTGGATTATTCCCAACACATGCAATATTCTACTTTGCATTATAGCTCTGCCAATTGAAGAAAATAAAACTGAAGTAGCAGATAATAAATTCAAGAACCTGAAAACTCACATTAACTGAAAAAAAAAAACCCAACCCCCAAACATAGTTCTTAATGCAGAAAGAAAGCACTTTTCTCACCTTGTCAGGACCACTAAATAACACAGATTAGAGTTTTGCCAGGAAATTACTGTATTAAAGATCTAGTAACAGGATGTTGACACCTGAGTGCATCTTTGGGGGACAGCAACTCATGCATTTTTTCAGTATGCCCACTACTGAGGTGCATGAATTCCCTTAAAAAGGTGATGTGTCCACCCAAAGACACCAGAGCACCAAGGAAAGTCACTCTCGATGGATGTGCTTCGTGCTTACCTCCTGAATTACACTTCTTTGCGAGGAGGCTGTCCCAGTGCAGCACATGCCATGCCAAACATTTGCTTTGTACTTTTCCGAGTCTTTTAGCTGAAAGTTGATTTGGTTAAAGCTGATTTCTGCCTGTTCTGAGCTTGGAACTTTGCTGTTGCGTATTTATGGCTAACTTCCAAGATCTGAAGAACCTACTGGATGATAAAGGCCCCTAAATCCACTCCGTGGGAAGAGAAAACGAGTTGTCTAGACCTCAAGCCTTTAGCAACACAGAAACTGCCTTAAGACTTGAGGATGGAGCGATGTGGTTGCGTCAGTGGGAGGGTGTCTCCATAGCTGCAGCTGGCTTAATGCAGTAGGTAAGGCCAGAGGGATGAGAGGCAATTTCCACGAGAGCAAAACAACAACTTCTAGGGGGTGACAGAGAAACATGGCAAGCAGTTGTTGCAGCAAGTGTGTGGAGCTACCTAAGGGGATTGTGGTGCCTGCCCAGATGTGGAAGCAAAGTGCATCCTGTCGTTCTTGGTACCACCTCACCAATAACTTAACTGCCCTCTGTGTTTAGATGAGGTGTTTTTTTTTGAAGCTCAGAGACAGAACCTTCTGTCTGCCTCCCTCCACAGCACCCAGTTCACACTGTGGGCCCCCAACCTGTGGGGTGTTGGTACTCACGGACTAAGCTACAGTCACGGCGAGAGCCTCAAGTGCACAACATGTGGGGGACGTATTAAAGGATGTGGATAGGATTATTACAAAATCAAAAGAGTAGAAAAATCTCCTTTCATCAAAGGGATATTAAGAACAGCCAGAATTAGCACAGGATGTATAATAAATAGAAAATGAAAATATTTCACATAGTTGAATGCGTTTATACCCAAACATTTGGGGGGGTTTATCTGTTGGGATTCCTCGTCTTTTGTTATAGGAATCATAAAAAGTGTCACCAAAACCCAGCCAACTCTGTGAGCACTGGCACAGAGCGGTCTTTTAACAACTCAAATCCAAGTACACAAGAGCACTGCATAGTCAGGAGGCAAAGACAGCCCCAACTGAAATAACTCCAAACAGGCAGCAGCTCATTAACCGCGGACGAACCTGCGCCGCGCACACACAGTTAGCAAAAGCTTTTGTGAGCATTGCTGGGACAAAGTTAATGACTACAAGACAGAGCCTCATTAAGCCTCACTTTCAGCCCCTTCAACGACAATAATGATGCTGAGGCTGATCTGCCTCCTGAGTGAGCGGGGTGCTGATTTTTACCCACCCTCTTTAAGGCAGCACAGCGTGACCTGGGAGCGATGCTGCTGTGGCAAGCAGTGCTGCTGCATATAATAGACAAAAACCACACAGAAACCTCCTGAAGGGTTAATGAGGCATATCCTTGTGCAGTTAATAATACTGTCATTAACAATATTAGCCTTGTAAAAACATACTTCTCCTATCAGGTATTTCTCTACTGTAACTAAAACTATACCCCAGCCCTCCCCAGTAATCCCAGGCACTGCTGAGCCATCGCATTCCTCCCACATTGTTTAGAAGAAATGTTTACTCCAAGGCCTAGATGTTCTCAAAAAGAGAGTGAGCAAATGGCATCTGGGTTATGTATATATTCCTACCACAGACCATTAATGCAGGAGTTGGCTGTGCAGCCCGCTCCTCACTCAAAGGAGGACTGAAGACTAAAGCAGACACAGTGTCACGCCAAGCTCAGGAGAATGTGACCACGTGGAAGGAGATATTAGTTTGGTCTCTGCTGGATCCATTCTTCTATATGAAAACTGGCAGTTCCTGGGGTTTATGTGATTTTTCCACACATGTCACAGGCATCAGTTTGGCGTGGCCTTTTCAACCCTACCCTGTATCTATGCATGCTTGAATGTGTGTGTGTACACACTTTAGAAACATCCAGTTGTGACAGAAACCCTTGCTAATTGACTTGTGCTGTAAAAACTCCTCCTGTTTCAGTAACTTCTTGTCTACTTTGCAGCATCATTGCAATTGGGTCTGCCTTTACCGACCAGCTCCTTCCTCCCTCTTGTTTATCTTGCTGTGAGTTATTAAGGGACTTCTCCATGTGAAACAAGAGGAAATACCAGTACTTTTTCATCTCTGCATTTGAACTCCCGGTTCTGTTACACATTTTGGGAGACAGACATAAAGTAGGAGGGACATGACAGTGTTGAAATTGGAGAATGTCTTGCTGTGACTTAATTAGTGAATGGCCATTTCCCCAGCCACAATCAAAAATTTAGTGTGAGGAAGAGGAGGCTGAGGGGAGACCTCATCCCTCTCTCCAACTGCTTGAAAGGGCATTGCCGAGAGGTTGGTGCTGGTCTCTGCTCAGGGCTCAGAAGGAGAGGACATGGCTTCCAGCTGCAGCAGGGGAGGGTTAGGCTGGCCAGGAGGAGAGAATTCTGCCCCAAAAGAGTGGTCAGAGCCTGGAAGGGGCTGCCCAGGGAGGTGGTGGAGTCCCCATCCCTGACTGTGTTTCAGAGTAGATTGGATGTGGTGTTGAGGGATCTGGTGTAGGGGAGAACTTGTAGAGTAGGGCTGATGGTTGGACTGGATGATCCCAAGGGTCTCTGCCAGCCTGAATGATTCTGTGATTCTATGAATATTTTATCTAAGACCAGTCTTCCTTTGTTGCAGTCTTCTAAACACAATAGTATTTTAATGTATTTTTTCCAATACCTCTGTGAGGTTGCTAGTAATAGTTTTAGGTAACACCATTATATTCTCATCATCTTTATGTTACAAATAACAAACACAATGAGGGAAAGGTTGACATTCTGTGTAAACTAACATCTTAGGAAGAAATTTGACAGTGAAGACTAAAAAAAACACCATTGTTTTATCTCTTATGTCACCCTACCAACACAATAAGTTTCCATTTTTACAAGCAGAGGTATGTACCTCAGCAAACCCAGAATTGATTCACTAGCACATGGGCTGAGAAACCAATTTTCTGTCAAATGCCTATGAGTGATTTGGGCTGGCTAATGAGGTGTTCCTCCAGCTATAACGCAGGGGGTCTGATCCTGTATGTGTACTCAGAGAAAATCCTGGGCATGCCTCCTATGGACAAAGCACACTGTTGGATATTGCATTCATTAAGACAAATAAATGGCTGTAACAGGGTTCTTCTACTCAGCAATTTAATAGCTGCAGCATTTTCCGTGTCCCAGATTAAATTCTCACTTCTGCTGAGCAAATTCAAGCCCACACATCCTGCCTGCCAGCTTCAGCTGCTGGTTACTCAGCAGAGTATCTGACTCTGCTGTTCCTCTTTAGAAGAGTGACAGTTTTGAAAGAAGAACGTGAGAACTGGCAGAACTCATTACTCCAGTGGTTAGGAAAGTCCCTTGGGAGCTGGTGACGTGGTTGCTAGATCTTCCCCCAAGATTAGTTTATGTATTCTACTTGAGGACTCTTTTGTGTACATCACTGGTTTTAACCCAGCAGGGCAAATGGCCAATAGTATTTCCAAACGCTGCATTTTTCTGTTTTCACATCACTGATGGTTCCCCAAAGTTTTTAGCAGCTAAGGCCACTCTCCCATGTGAAGTTCTTACCCTTGATGGCATCTCACCATTGGCATGCAGTGAGGCTGTAGGACAGCCTGCAGTGCACACAGACGAGATGGAGGGGGAGAAGCTGTAGGGAGGGTGAGGAAGGGAGGCCAGATGGCAAAAACGGGATGGAGAATAAGGAAGGACTCACTGGGGAATGAGTGAAAACAATGTTTAAACAGAAAACTTGCAGTATATTCAGCACAGGACCTTGTGTAAGGTCTCTGGGGAAAATGAGAATCACAGAATCATTCAGGCTGGAAGAGACCCTTGGGATCATCAAGTCCAACCATCAGCTCTACTCTACAAGTTCTCCCCTACACTAGATCCCTCAACACCACATCCAATCTACTCTGAAACACAGTCAGGGATGGGGACTCCACCCCCTCCCTGGGCAGCCCCTTCCAGGCTCCAACCACTCTTTCTCTCCTCCTGTCCAGCCTAACCCTACCCTGCTGCAGCTTGCAGCCATTCCCTCTCCTTCTATCACTCATTGTCCCTGAGCAGAGACCAGCACCAACCTCTTGGCAATGCCCTTTCAAGCAGCTGGAGAGAGGGATGAGGTCTCCCCTCAGCCTCCTCTTCCTCAAACTAAACAATCCCAACTCCCTCAATCGATCCTCATAAGCCTTATTCTCCAGGCCTCTCACCAGTTTCTTTGCTCTCCTCTGCACTGGCTCCAGCAAGGGAGGAAGAGGGAAGAACTTCATACAGAGTCATGTCACAGTGTCAAACGAGATCTTTCTGTACATGGATGAACTGAATTCTGCAGTTTCTCTTTAAGTACTTGCCTTTGCAACCTGAACAATATTTATTTCAAAGGTACTTATGCATAAATAAAGATGAAAAGAGTAAGAATATAAACGCAGCATACCAACATGGGCCCCATTTCTCCTCGCAGGTGGCTTAGACCAAGGCATTTGAACCTCTGCCTCATGCTCCCACAAGTTTCAGACAGTATGCTGGCTTTGTTTGTTCTTTTAAAGAGGGTTATGAAAAAGTGACATAATAAGTGTTGCACTAATATTTAAATTAGCTTAGAAGACCACTGACAACATAAATATCACTAATATGTACAGCAAAGTGCTACATAAGCCATTATTGCACTGAAGAGTGTGAGGAGAGCCAAACAACATCAGCACAAGAGAAACCTTAAATAGGGCTAGAGAGAAGAGGAAATTCTCACCAGTTCAACATTGTTGCCTCAAAGCCAGTGACTATTTCATGTACTTTCAGCTAAGATCCTATCGTAGATGACTGGGCCACTCCTGTTCTCCAAAGCAAGGGAAAACTTGCTAATTTGAGATCACATCTTTTCTTTCTTGTGGGGCTGGATTGTTGGCATACCATAGCTCGGCCCTATTTAGAGCCTTGTGAAAGTCACTTATCTAAGCCTCTTGGTAGCCAAACTGCCAACGTTCCCACTGGAGCTGCCAGCCAAAGAACGGCTCCCTGAGGATTAACTGCTTCCCAGCTAAAAAGAAAGTGGGCTGTGTTGCCACAGGAGCTGTGTTACCACAGGATAATGGCCTTCATCTGTAACCTAGATCTTGGTGGTTTCTTTCAAAAGCTCTTTAACTGCGCTATCAGGAAAGTCAAAACCCCACGTATTTCACAGGGAGCTTCACAGTATCAAATGGTGCCAGTAGGAACCCTCTGTCCCTCCCCTGAGCCCTCGTCAGAAAAGAGCTTCCAGATAGGCATCTCCGTGTGCTTTGCTGCCCTGATGCATGGCCTTGTGGGACAGCGGGGAGAGCAAGGGAGCAGGAGCTACTGTGGTGTGTCACACAGCAGCCCAAGGCACTCATCACTGCCCACCAACCTCAGTGCCTCATCCTGACTTTTGGAAGGGGCAGGGTCTAAACCAAGACCAGGGAAGCTCACCTTGATGGCCTCTGACCACCAGCTTGTTGCGTGCCCGAGGGAACAAGGCGTTTGTGCCTCCTTCAGGCATTTAGACCTTTATGTCTAAAATATAGAATCATAGAATCATTTAGGTTGGAAGAGACCCTTGGGATCATCCAGTCCAACCATCAGCCCCACTCTACAAGTTCTCCCCTACACCAGATCCCTCAACACCACATCCAATCTACTCTGAAACACAGTCAGGGATGGGGACTCCACCCCCTCCCTGGGCAGCTGATTCCACTGACTGACCACTCTCTCTGGGAAAAGCTTTTTCCTCCTGTCCAGCCTAACCCTACCCTGCTGCAGCTGGAAGCCATGCACTCTCCTTCTGAGCCCTGAGCAGAGACCAGCACCAACCTCTCGGCAATGGCCTTCCAAGCAGTTGGAGAGAGGGATGAGGTCTCCCCTCAGCCTCCTCTTCCTCACCCTCAACACTCCCAGCTCCTCAATGCTTCCTCAGGAGATGGATTCTCCAGGCCCTTCCCCAGCTCCGTCTCCCTCCTCTGCACTGGCTCCAGCCCCTCCAGATCTCTCTGGGGTTGAGGTGCCCAGAACTGGACACCAGACTCAAGGGGTGGCCTCACCAGTGCTGAGCACAGGGGGACAATCACCTCCCTNAAAGGCCCCAGTACTGAGCCCCGAGGAACACCACTTGTGACCAGCCGCCAGCTGGATTGAACCCCATTGATACAGCTTCTCCTGCCAAAAATTTTGGAAAAGCAAGGGTGACAGAGAGCCTGAGTCTGAAAATGCTTGTGTTCAAAACTATTTTTCCTCCCATGTGACGCTCTATCGGCTGATGCCAAGTCATGGTGTCGGGGCAGGAAAGAATAAATCCCAGCTTGTGTCCACACTGGAGGCCAGTCAGTGTAAACTGTGGTACAACTCCACTGACTTCAAGAGGGGGCAGTGTTAAATTAACGTTGAGATCCCAGGAGATGTCACCCCATCTAACTTGAGAGCTAGGAACTTCCAATGGCTTAGACCTCCTCCTGGTTCTTTCTGGGAGACTGATCAGATACAGAACAGAAACCTAAAAGGCTTCCTGGAGCTGGCAAAGGTAGGTAAATTGGGAAAGGGAAACTTAATTTAGACATCTAACTTGAAATGCCTTAGTTCAGAAACAGCATTCCTATTTAGCTAAAAGAGAAAAATAATCCATTAGAGCCCAGTCCCTCCTTTGCTAACCCAAACTGTTCAGACCAACATCTATCCAAACAGACACCCAAACAGACAGCACTTTCTTTCTTTTTCTTTTCAAACTTTAAGTCCAAGAAACATAATGAAATATGTCTCCTTACCTGCTCTGTGAGGAGCTCTCAGGTACATGGTACATGAAGACATTTCCTCTGGAGGCAGCAGCCCAGTGATTGGCCATGTTTATGATGGGACACGTGATGAACTGGTCACTGATAAAAAAAGGAGGAGCAGGGAACAGATACAGTCACATAAAAGAGAAAAAGAAAGAAAACCCCACAACCTTCAGACCTCTCTCAGTACTGACAGCCTTCTTTCAATCTGCTCTGCCTTCAAGTGGACTGAGGGAATCCACATTCACCCTCTATGAGCCCAGTACAGCTTAGAATTCACTAAAATGGCTGGTTTATGGAGTGTTGAACAACTGTAATGACACCAAATAAACACGATCTGACAAAAAAGGAGTATCCTGGCCAAAAAAGCAATCCCATTTTAGTCTAGTTTATGGGGGCCCATGCTTGTAATATGTAAAACTCCTTCTTCTGGCACCACCAGGTTGCAATAGCATCTAGTAAAAGGACTTATATATTTCCTGTCTTAATGAACAATAATACCATCAGATATGTGTGTGATTTTTTGGGGTAGAGTTTCCAAAGTTGGAAGGGGTAAGAGACCCCTTTTGGAGATATCCTTCAGGATCTCCAGCAGGCTTATCAGTATGGTGCATTGAGATCACCAATGCTGCAGCTCTGTGTCTGGGGGAGAAAGGTGAAACAAGAAGACTGCAGTGAGATAGTTCAAGGATCAGTTTATCACCAGGTATTGCAGCACGAAGGTATGAGTGAAACAAAGGTACCCAAAAACCAGCCAAACTTCAATTGCCCCAAGAAGTAGGCCTGGAATGTGGGGGTAAGCAGTTGCTGGAAGGAGCACAGGGGCTTCAAGAGGGGCAGACAGAAAACAGGACACCTTCTGCAATGATTGTTACGATTCCTCATACAGCACCACTTCTCATTCTGCCTGTGCCCGAAGGCTCAGCACACTTTTTGTGTGTTTGTAGACCTACAGCTCCATGAACACCCACAAACGTCTCTGCTGCAGAAGTGGGAGGTTTCAATTCTCAGTCTAGCAAACCTGAAGCAGTAGCTGCTCCTGCAGACTTGGTAGGCAAAAAAAAAAATAGAATGACTGGTGGCAAGCCAGAACAGTACCAGAAAAGCATAAAAACATGTTACTATATTTAACTGGTGTAATTATGAAAGGCACTGTTTGGGGAGCTATCTTGGTACAGCTGAGTTTATTTTCAGCCCATCTGTGAGACCACAAGTTATGGGCTGACTGACCACAATGCTCTTTGACAGTTATGGTTGACAACACCCATATGAAAATGAAAATGACTGTTCTTCACATGCCTGCCAGCACGGGGTTCCACGGGAGCAGATGGCCCTTCAAAACCAGGGAATCTGTGGAGAGCTTTGAGATACGTTTCAGCACTTCAAACTGATTCTCAGCTGATGTCATGGGGGGGGGGGAAAGTCAACTATTCTGGGGAAGTAACAGAAAAATTAAAAAAAACAGGAAAAAGATAGCACCCACAAATAAGAAAAGGCTGTTTTTTACAAGCATGGAATACCAGAGGTTAAAAAACTAAAAAGGAAATGAGAAGAACATGAAACTCATTTTGTACCTGGGTAAAATACCAGAGAATTGCAGCTAAAAGAATTTATGTTAAAACTGGAATTATTTTAAAACCACAAAATATGCACAATATATGTAGTTTATGGCAACCACTTCTGTTGCTTTCTTACACCTTACAACCCTGTTAAATCTTTAGCAATCAATTGTAACTTCCTGACATAGAACTGGTTTTGGGTTACACATCTGTGCTGGTAGGTATAATTTTTATTAAGAAGATACAAAACAAACAAACACAAACAAAATAACAAAAATAAACCCCAAAATAAACAGTCACCAAAAAAACAGAACCAAACCCCTCTTTTTTCCCCCCCGTGTGATGCTGACAGGTCTGACTGTAGCTGCTGTCTCCCCTCCCTTTCTGCTGGAGTGAGTCCCTAAGGATGATGATCAGAGGTCCTGGTTTCACTGCTCACCCTCACGCTTGCTTGTGGTGACTCTTTAAGCCATTCAGGTCTTTCCTCAGTCGAGTCATTTGCCTCATCTCATAAACTAGCAGGCAATCAGTCCCATGGGGCGCTCGCAGGCTGAGTGCCAGAGCAGCTATTTCTGCACTGCTTGGCTGCTCTCAGCCTAGCTTCACAGAGATCCCAGTCTACACCACGCCAAGCCCCGGGCTGAAGGTGGGTGATGGAATGTGACAGCCCTCTCTTACAACATCTCCTTATGGAGGTATCTCTGAATGGGAAGAAGGCTTGAAATTTAAGCCCTTCAGTCCCTTATGTCTTAAAACCTGACTGATCTGACTAAAGAATTATAGCCCCATAGATAACAGATAATTTTCCCAGAGAGAGTGGTCAGTCAGTGGAATCAGCTGCCCAGGGAGGGGGTGGAGTCCCCATCCCTGACTGTGTTTCAGAGCAGATTGGATGTGGTGTTGAGGGATCTGGTGTAGGGGAGAACTTGTAGAGTGGGGCTGATGGTTGGACTGGATGATCCCAAGGGGCTCTTCCCACCTGAATGATTCTATGAACCAGAGGGCTTCTATGTGTGCTGTGTGCAGTGGCCTCAGTCACCACAGTGATGGGTGGCTTGACCCTGGGAGAAGCTACGTGGCAGGACTAATGCAGCACAGTGCAAGACTTGATAAATGGCACAAAGCTCAACCTTCAGCCTTCTGGGTTGTTTACTCCATGACCTCAATGCACCAGCACACCTGGACCACCCAGAAACCTTCCCTAAACAGATTTGGTCACTGCTGTCTTAGATCAGATGTTTCCAAGTGAATCTTGGCTCCTGTTCATCTCCTGCTCCCTGAGGCTCCCCTGGAGCAATGCCCTGCAATCCTGATGGAGGACAAAGACCTACTGAAAGGAAAGTCTTGTCTCTAAGGTCTTGTGGAGAGGCTCAAAGTGGGACAGAAAGCAGTAACACCGAGAGAGCAGAGTCTGTAGTTATGACATCTGGGTTCACAACAGAGGTAGAACAGCTCGGACAGGCACATCAGGACTCAAACCACCAGCTTATAAAACACAGCACCTTAGAAATGTAAAGAGTTTTCATAATGAATCTACTCATGAAGCAGAGACAGGAATAGAGAATTTGTTTTTTAATTTGTTTTCTGAATATCTGTTCCACTTAAACATTCAGCCCCTGACTTTGCCAGAGGCAGGAAAAAGTAGGTAAAGAGATTTTGTCCTCAGTTTGCTTGCTTTCAGAGAAACAAGTTCAGCCTCCCCAGCTCCCCACCCCGAGCTCAAGACCTGTAACTGGCTAAAGCAAACTGGCTCCCTATGGGGGAGAGAGCAAAAATCTAGTCTTCTCTGCAGACCAAACCACCCAAAGTAAAGATATCCCCTAGATTTTATGGCCTACCATGGGTGCCATGACTGCTGTGGGGTCCTAGTTCAACGTGGCAGTGAAGTCTTCATTGGACTGCTATTCAGAACTGCTGGACCCTGATGCCATACCCGACTAAGGGCTGAAGCTATGCATATGTACTACCTGGTGTGGAGAGGGAGCTGGGTCTCTTGAGCTTTGAGAAGAGGAGGCTGAGGGGGGACCTTATTAATGTTTATAAATATGGAAAGGGTGAGTGTCAGGAGGATGGAGCCAGGTTCTTTCCAGTGACACCCAGTGATAGGACAAGGGGTAGTGGGTGCAAGCTGGAACAGAGGAGGTTCCACTTCAATATGAGGAAAAACTTCTTCAGGGTGAGGGTGAGGGAACACTGGAAGGGGCTGCACAGGGAGGTTGTGGAGTTTCCTTCTCTGGAGACATTCAAAACTCTCCTGGACATGTTCCTGTGTGACCTGCTCTGGGTGTTCCTACTCTGGCAGGGGGATTGGACTGGAGGAGCTTTCAAGGTCCCTTCCAATCCCTGACATTCTGTGATTCTGTGTGAACATGGACCACTTGCTCATTTTCCACTTCCCAGTGGTTCCTGCCCACAGTGATTCAATGGAAAGTGTTGGAGTGTACGTACTGGAAGTGTGTGTGCCTGCTAACATCTCATCACAACTATTTCCTTTGGAAGAGGCTGGGAAGCACTGTGAGTCTACAGTGTGTCCTCATGGATTGAACCAGACAAGAGTCAGGTATCCTGACTATCCTTCTTTGGCCTCCACAACATTTCCAACCAAAGCATCCTACTGCCTGATTCTGCTTCCTCTCACCATGGTAAACCATGCACAAAGAGAGAAAAATGTGGACTGGGTGAGATTGTACAACCACTGTACACTGGCAGAAACGATTACACAAGGGTCAAGGAAACACCTGAATAAGCTTAAGGGAATTCTGCCACAGGTGAAATGGAGATTAGCAATGTATGGAGTGGGGGTGGGAGCTACTTTTCTGAATATTCACAAGTGCTTCACCATTGTGTCATTAGATACCCACCTGCAGAAATCATGACATTGTGAAGAAGTATATTTTGGAGATTTCATAGTATAAACATTAATGCAACTGCTGAAATCAAAGATGTCAAACCACTCTCCAACTTTCCAAAAACTAGGCAAAGCATCTAACTGCATAATTAGATGGCTATTTGAGAATAAAAGGCGGTCTATTAGTACTTCCACTCTCACAGGGACAAGATGAATGGATTAACAGTTGATGCAGAGTCTGCAAACCAAGACATCTTTCACGTGCAGGAGAACACGAAGAAGCATTCATAGCCTGAATCTAGCATACAGCTCAGGAAAGATAATGCAAACTTTTCAAGAGGAACAAAAGTCAGTTCCTCTTCTGTTTGCCAATGACACTGGAAACCTCACAGAGAATGAAATCATAGTCCCCATGTTCAACGGCGTAAGAATTTCTCATGTTTTTCATAGTATAAATGCACACTTGAGATAAGCAAAACAAACCTTGCTGAACTCCAGTCACTCAGTCATAAAAGGAATCATTTCTTACCGGGTGGCATTTTCCAAAGCCCTGGAAAAGGATGAATAGTCATCAGTTGAGTGTTCAAGGGAGTAATACCAAGTAGCTGCGTCTTCAATGAATGAGTTTGAGTCTTCTCCTCCCAGAGAATTCTGCAGAGCCTGATAAAAGGCTGTTTTGCTGTTGGCTCTTCCTTGACTTTCTTCAAATTTCTGAGAAGAAAATGCATACATGGAACTTACAAACAAAGCAAAAGATACATTTTTAATGGAACAAGACAGGCTCAGATCTCCCTCTGCTGGAACAAGTCCTCCCTGCTGTCATCTCTGATTCCCAGGGGAAGAAGAAGGGGACAATCTTACTTCTGCTTTCCCAGCACTCTCACCAGTCAGCAGTACTGGCTTCCTCAAATAGACTATAGGACTGAATCCCTAACATAGTAAATCCAAATCATGGGCACCATGCTGTGCAGACGTAGCTCTAATGCTACAGAAACCCTACTGGCTCTCACAGAAGCAGTTCACCACTGTAGGGGTGCCCCATGCTATCTTCCTAATGAGCTCCCTGAAGGAAAACTAGAGGGGGGGAGAGGGAGATATTGCTACTTTCCTTTGAAAATTCCAGAAAGCAAACACACCATAGAGCCATATTCCCCTTCTGGAAACACCTGTGAAGAAACGTGGCTGCAGTAAGATCTGTATTTAGATCCCATCCAGAATAATATATGCCTTAGTCCTGCAAGACAAATCCCCCTCCTCTAAACCCCAGTGCAAGTAGCAGCCATGATCTTCAAACTTCATAGACCCTAGTGCCCCGTGGTCTGCAGCCTTTCCTGACACAAGGAGCCCATATTGCTGCAGAATTTCTGATAGCACAGGCACGGTCTTCTATGCCAAAATCTGTACCCAATCTTATTATTTCACCAAAACTCAAGACTGCTGGAAGTTTTCAACACAACTTGCTTCGGGTATTTTTTAATTATTAATTCAGACATACAGATTTTTAACTTAATAAAAAAAAAAAGTAGCCTGGACTTTTCTGTGGAACAAGTCATTTCTATAGAGGGCACCTTGCAGGTGCAGGCTGGCTGCCTCTTGGTAGAGGAACTCCAAATCTAATAAACCATCTATATTATTCTGGGCAGTCAGTTTGACACAAAATAGGCTGGTGTCTGCACAGTCCAGTTACCATAGATGCTTTACTGAATATATTATTTTGATGGGCCACAGCTGGTTCTCATCATGCTGCTAGAAGGTCTTTCCACAGTCCTATACAGAAAGCACAGAGGGAATAATCGCTTTTCAACAGATTCACAGGAATGAAAGATGGAAAATGAGTCCCCATCTGCTGGGGCCGAGGCCTGTCCTTGCTGACGCCCCCTCATGATTTGTGCACTTCGACTGAGTGACTTTACAAGGGATTTCAAAACACCCCCAAGTAGCCCGAGATCCAAAAAGGTCTTGGCAATTCTCCCTGTATTTGTAATATGTTGCCCTTTTGCTTGATTTTGGCCCCTGCAACGTGAAGGGAGCCACGTGGTGCCAGTTTGAGTAACCCAGCTGTGCTCTGGAAAGGCTCTGCAGCTCACACACGGCACGTCCCTTGACGTGCACAAATGCCACACGTGAAACTGCACAGCCCACTCGCCTGCAAAACCATTCAGTTCAAATGGCCAAGAAGGCCAANGGTTAGGCTGGACATGAGGAAAAAGCTTTTCCCAGCAAGAGTGGTCAGTCAGTGGAATCAGCTGCCCAGGGAGGGGGTGGAGTCCCCATCCCTGACTGTGTTTCAGAGCAGATTGGATGTGGTGTTGAGGGATCTGGTGTAGGGGAGAACTTGTAGAGTGGGGCTGATGGTTGGACTTGATGATCCCAAGGGTCTCTTCCAACCTCAATGATTCTATGATTCTATAAATGCAGCAAGGACACATGTTACGTTTTCTGCAAGAAACAGAAATCACCGCTGAAGACCCGATGGCAGATCCAAAAGCAACCTTTCCATCATCAGCTCAGGTCCCTGCAAACCAGCAGGAGCATTGCTGCTGCCTCATGAGGAGTGTCTCATTTGGTGACTGGGGCTAGTAGGTGTGGCTAGCAGTTATTGATCAGGTGTGTTTCTGTGCCAATGCAGAGCCCACACTCTTATGTGCACAACATCTCGTACAAAGCAGCTTTCATGCAAAGTTTTCATTTTACTGTGGTTTGGGTTTTTTTTTAATGTATTTGCTACCTTGTTCTACACCTGCCATGGATATTTTTAAAAGAGAAAAAGAAGTTTGGGGTATTGATTATGTAGCCTGGGAACTGATACTTCACTGCCTCATCAGTGCCCAAGTATCTTTGCTTGATGGCTTCATTATGCTTGAAAAAGACAGAGAAAGAGGTGGGTCACCATCGAATGCGTGGTTAAACTGAGGAACCTCTTGCCACGAGACTCTGTGAATGCCAGAACTGATGAAGATGAGGTTTCACAAACAAAGTTTTGAATGTAAAAATAAATAAAATAAATAAATAAATGAGCTAATGGTTGTTAAATCCAGGAAGACAATTCAGGCTGGGAAGTCCCTGAGCTGCCAAATGCTAGAGGTTTGGAGAGCACTTATCAGAAGTAGCACATTTGCTTACACTATTCTTACAAACATCCACTCTCAGGCACTGCTGAAAACAGCTTTCTGTGCTCAATGGGCCTTTGATCTGACTCAGTGTGGTTGGTCTTAGGTTTTTACTGTGCCTATGTGCTAGTTTCTGTGACCTTCAGAATGCCCCCAGAATTCTGGTAACCTTTCTCAGGCTGTCATTGATAAAAGAGTGGGGTCCTTGATACGTGTCGAGCCAAATGAAAGGGGACCCAACGGGCAGGGATGGATGAGAAACAGGACTGGCATTTGTAACTCATTTTGAGATTTGCTTTTTCATCCCAACCAGCACTAAAATAGCACAACCTGAAACACTAGGTCTCAACTGTTGCTTTGGCTACACTAGGATATAACTTAAACATCTAATCTTAACATGATATCACAATTCCAAGTCACAAATCAAAAATAAAACCCGTGACACATTAAAAAAGACAAAGCATTTTAACTTCTCACAAATGGGTTCAATTCGACCAGTTTTCCCTGTGCAAGAAGTGTTTCCCATTTAAAAATAGATGCCCAAAGACCAATTTTCAAATACCAGCAGACAGGACAGCTGCTACCAGGTTAACAGAAACAGCTGTGCCCTATGTAAAATAATGCACATTCTGCTAAGCTTTGAAGAGGCATCAGCAGCTGACCTCACAGCTATAGTGGGGCTTTGACTTTTTTTAGAAAGTAAGTAAGAAAATAGTTAAAGACCAGCAGGTGCACTAATTCCCTACTGTTCTGCTGCTGCAAAGTGGTCATAAACATTGCCTAAATAATGGCATATATAATGGTTACCGGTTTGGTTGTTTCAGCATAGCTTCTTGGAGCATATGAACAAATCTAGTCCAGTGTCTTCTTTAAAAAGAACAGTGGGTACACTGAATGTTTACGTCTTCCAAGAGGCAAAATGGACTTTTGCCTCAAACTGATGAAGTGATAACGCTACCAGAGTACCTACAGATCTCAGATCTGCAAATGACTCTTGGTAAACACGGCCATAGAAGATGGTGAAAGACCTGCCAGCCACTCAGAAGGGTGTTTCAAGGATTCCAGCTCGTTACAAGACAAAGTAAGGAGCTGACACCAGCCCAATCTCCTCACTGATGGCATTTATCAGGACACTGCTCTCCTGGTCATTGCAGTTAATATAAACATATCTACCATCTGTTGCACCTTGCTGAATACTTTTATCCACAAGGAAATTAACTGTCTGCAATATAGTGCAAGGTGGTGAGAGGCCTGGAGGATAAAGCTTATGAGGATCCATTGAGGGAGTTGGGAGTGTTTAGTCTGAGGAAGAGGAGGCTGAGGGGAGACCTCATCCCTCTCTCCAACTGCTTGGAAGGCCATTGCCGAGAGGTTGGTGCTGGTCTCTGCTCAGGGCTCAGAAGGAGAGGGCATGGCTTCCAGCTGCAGCAGGGTAGGGTTAGGCTGGCCAGGAGGAGAGAATTCTTCCCAGAGAGAGTGGTCAGTCAGTGGAATCAGCTGCCCAGGGAGGTGGTGCAGTCCCCATCCCTGACTGTGTTTCAGAGTAGATTGGATGTGGTGTTGGGAGATCTGGTGCAGGGGAGAACTTGTAGAGTGGGGCTGATGGTTGGACTGGATGATCCCAAGGGTCTCTTCCAACCTATATGATTCTATGATTCTATGATCTGGTCTGCACAGATCCAGTTGCTTACATGGGGTAAAAAAAAGCCTATTTCTCTCTATCCACTCCCCCCGTGTCCTGGTTCTGGGCTCTGCAGCCAACTAGGTTTGTACCAAGGAGGGAGAGAAAAAGAAGGAAAACACATCAAGTGCAACCTCAGTCTTGGAGCTGAAAAGAAGCTAACAGTCCTTGCAATGTGGGGATTGCATGGTAGGCACAGAACATATGGAGGATGCAAACAGGGCTGTACTGACTGACTTGCATATGTCAGAGAAAACCAGATATCGATCAGCATGAGTGACTCCATATATTTCATGCCAGTAGGAACCATTAGATCCCCGCGCCTGAGCATCACTTATAGCACCAGGACAACATTTTGCCCAGTTGGGAATTTAAATCACCATTTTTAGAGGTTTCTGCTCAGCTGCCCTAATCTATGACTGCTCAAGGCTAATATCCCTGAAGGTCTGCCATGGGAATTGCAGTTAGCGAGCTCAGGCTCAACCGCTCCACATGTCACATAATCGAGCATTATGGCACCACTTGCCATTCCCTTAACAAACTCTGCTTTGTTTCTCACTTAGCTGCAGCCATCTGATGGCTGCAATGAGTACAAAGTGCTCCAGGAAGTGGTAGATCTGTCTCAGTTCACATGAACAAGCATTCAAGTGAATGCCATGAAACGGTCATTTCCATGGGCGAGACACTGAGCGCCAACGCCCAGCATACCCTCTGCTGCAGGTGGCACTGAGGGACCTCAGCCTTGAATTGCAAACAAATCAAACACAAATGCTTTGCCAGCACCTACCTGGTGCCTTCTGTCTTTCCATTTTATTGGGAATAGCAAAGGTCTTAACAGGCATAAGTGCAGTGTTGCAGTGGGAGAAGAGTGACGCCCGGCACAGCCCAATGCCAGGATGCCCCGCAGAAGAACATGGTGCCGACTGGATTTACCACCTTTAGGCCTGACTGCAGTCTAGAGGGTTTACCCTCACTTCCAAGACTCCACTGCTAAAAGTTTATAAAACTTGCATGGGATTCCAGGCTAAGGTGGCAAGATTTACACCACAGCTCAAGCTTCCGTGCACCCAACTGGCTAAAAGCCTCTCCTCACCCTTTACGGGATCGGTATTCATAGAGCAAGACCACAATTAATAAAGCAAGTCCTTGGCTGAACTTGCCCACACAGGCAGTCCCAGGAGCTGGCAGAACAGTTAGCAGGGGTTAAAATTTTCATCCCCCACGCCTTGAACCTGACTGCACTGAAATCAATCATCCTAAAGGAGATGGAAATGAAGGACTTCCCAATTCCATACACTTGCCACATACACTGTGCCATTTACGTACCCAGACACACGCATTTCTCCCTCTGCAGGGCTGGAGCATGTCCACAGATGGGTTTTCACCCCGGGGGGGTTTGGCCCCCTCTTTGTGGAACAGATTAAATGACTTTGTAGTCAGAGGCAAACTAGGAGCCACGCCTCGGTTCCCCAGGCTGAGCTCAGTGCTATGTCCACCAGCTAGCCCTTCCCACCTTCCTCACTATAGCAGTAAAACCAGCTTCGGGTTGTACCAGAACGATGCAAGTCAGATCTATCCTAAGAGAACCCTGAAAAGGAATAAAGTAGAAGGGTGGGATACACCGTGGGTCGTCTCAAATCCTTCTTCTAGGTTTGTTTTGGGGAGAGGACAGTTAGCACAGATCAAAGATCCCTCATGACATTGTGACAGGGGAAACGGGGCAGAGACTTCTCGGTAACAGCCACCCCCCACTCCAGTTTCTGCCCCTGTAGCTAAGTTCATCTGTGGCCTACTCAGGACTGTATCGCCTGGCTTTGACTGCAACCATGCCTGGTCATGGCTGTGATGCAGAAATGCTCTTTGAGGAGCTGGAAAATGCATGTTCTTAAATAAATCCTCAATGATCATAGAATCATAGAATCATTGAGGTTGGAAGAGACCCTTGGGGTCATCCAGTCCAACCATCAGCCCCACTCTACAAGTTCTCCCCTACACCAGATCCCTCAACACCACATCTAATCTGCTCTTAAACACAATCAGGGATGGGGACTACACCACCTCCCTGGAGGTGGTGATGGAGGATGGAGGAAGCCTAACAGTTTTCCCAGAAATTAATACACTAACTGCAGGGACAAGGAAGAAATCACGAAAAATTTAAGCTTGCAGCAACTCTTTAAGGAAACAGTACGAAGACAGGAATACAGACTGATCAAAACAGGCATATTCTTTCCCTCGAGCTCTAAAAACCTGAAGGAAGCACAAGAAAATAGAAACAGAGGAAAAGGTGCATAAGAACTAAGACACTAAGTTGGGTGGGAGTGTTGATCTGCTTGAGGACAGGGAAGCTCTACAGAGGGACCTGGACAGACTGGATAGATGGGCCCATGTTAATGGCATGGCCTTCAATGAGGCCAAGTGCCAGGTCCTACACTTGGGCCACAACAACCCCATGGATGGCTACAGGCTGGGGGCAGTGTGGCTGGAGCTGCCTGGCAGAAAAGGACCTGGGGGTGCTGGTCGACAGGAGGCTGAACATGAGCCAGCAGTGTGCCCAGGTGGCCAAGAAGGCCAATGGCATCCTGATGTAAAAGAAGAGTGGTGTGGCCAGCGGAAGTAGGGAGGNGGTGTTGAGGGATCTGGTGTAGGGGAGAACTTGTGGAGTAGGGCTGATGGTTGTGATCCCAGGGGTCTCTTCCAACCTAAATGATTCTATGATTCTAAGAAACCCCCATTAGTTCTTTCATGAGAACATGAAACCAGCTTAAGGAGGTCAAAAGAGAGAAAACAAAATATAGTCACCTACTGTGAGCATTAGGAACTTTCTGGAACAGAGATGGGATCTGCCTTACAGCAGAAGCACCAAGTAAAGTAGTTACCATTACAAGGTCTAATAAAGTTAACTGTCCTTCTAAGTAAGGAAAGTTAGACTCTTGCCAAAAGGGATGAGCGGCTCTTCCAGAGTGGGAGATGTTTAAAACAAGTCCCTGAGGTTGAGGTAGTCGTGACCTTGGGGCTGAGTTGCATCTTTTGAGTCCCCTTCTAATCTTATTTCCTGCAAGCTTTTAAATAAAGAAGATATTCCAGATTTTCTTCTTGGAAAGGCAACGTTTTACTGTAGAGTTGTCAGTACCAGCGTTTTTCCTCCTCGTTTCAGCCTGCCAGCCCCAGCTTTGAGCACTCCTGGCTTTCATTAACATCACGATTTGCTGCACAATTTGTAATACACGATGGCTTTTCCTTTTGGTTTTGTAGGCAACCGTCACATGTGGAAGTAGCGGTAAAGGAAAGAATTTCACTTCCTAGCCTTCCTCACATGACTCCTAATGGGGTTACTGAGATTTATGCCCCTCTCACAGAGTCTGGATCATTATCTGCAGGTCTCCAGCGTCACAGTCCACTTCTTGTGCCTGACTTCCTCTTTTTTTTTTTGACTCCTGAAGAGGTACATACATGAAATAAGAGCAGGAAGCCTTTGCTGGAGACAAGAAAATGAACTTCTTGAAGGCAACAGAGAAAAAAGTGTGCCACAAAAAAAAATGTAAAATGTTGCTAACTTGGAAGAGCCTCATAACCAAGTTATGAGCTTGCTTTTCTCTGTGTGAGATACAGCTGAGATGGCAATATGAACAGGGGTCTACACGCAGTACAACACACTGCTGCACATTAACACCTGCTAAACCCTTACTCATCTCTTACCTTTTCATCTCTCCCCCTTTAAGCAACAAATACAGTGTCATTAATCAGCATGAACAGGAAATGAACGAGGCCTTTGCATATTTGCCTGGAGTACTCAGCACTGGGGAGGCCACACCTGGAGTCTGGTGTCCAGTTCTGGGCACCTCANGGGGCTGCCCAGGGAGGGGGTGGAGTCCCCATCCCTGACTGTGTTTCAGAGCAGATTGGATGTGGTGTTGAGGGATCTGGTGTAGGGGAGAACTTGTAGAGTGGGGCTGATGGTTGGACTCCATGATCCCAAGGGGCTCTTCCAACCTGAATGATTAAATGATTCTATAATCCACAAATAGTAGCAATCAAACAGAATCTGTCCTGGCTGCATATGATTTCTGTCATCACTATGCTAATGGTTACACCGTCAGTTCGTTCACACCCAAGCTCTTCCTACCTTAATTGCCTTAGCTCTGCTGATCAACCCGTCCTGCTGAGCGCTTCCAATGAGCAGATCTACCTTCCGGAGCGGAGGGCGCCGCAGGGCTTTAGCCAAAGGTTCCCGAAGGTAAATTCCATCCACCACTGGTCCCCAGTACTGGAATGGACCACTTATAGCAAGGAGCTAGATTGGGAGAAAAGCAATAATTAGCTTACCCTAGTGATTTCCACTGTACTTCTATTTAGACAGCTGAGCTGACAGCCTTGAAGTGAACAAGTGACCAGTTAGTGTAAACTCAGCAATGGCAGGAAGCAATGCTTTTGCTGACAGTAACTGAAACAAGCTGAGTAGATCAAGAGAATTGATGGTCTCAGAGCCATAAAGATATTATTTTGAATTAGAAATTGGCTCTATGTTGGTTCTGATCAAAACATGTATTGTCAGTGAGTATTTTAATCAGGCTTTAATCCCTCTTAAGAGACAGAGAACTGATCTTCTACAGAGACTTGATTCTCCTCCAGACTAACACCCAGAGGGAGATGAGAGGGTGTGAAAAGAAGGTGAAAATTATATTTGGATTAGGTTTTGGAAGGCATGGTCAAAGCAGTGCGAAAAGAATTCAGTCTAAAGGAGAATCAAGCTCTGAGCATTCGTGGGTAAAAAGTGGATGTCATGGACATCAGCGTCACCTCACCGAAGCTACTCCAGTTTCTTGTTCACAAGGATTCAGCCCAATTCATTTTTTTAAGCTTTGTCACAGCTTCATGTCAATAGAAGCTTTTCTCTTTTTTGGGTTCCTTGCAGTGGCCCATATTTTGCAAAGGTGTATACCTTAGTCTGTGCATCATTGAGGACACGGGCAGGCAACTGGCGGAGGCAGGCTACAATTTCCTCACTGGTGGATGAAGGACATCCCACGTCTTCAGCCAGGACTGCTGCTTGGGTCTGTGCTCTCCTCTTAGTAATAACAGATGCTGGAGAAAAAGCTGAACCTCCCTGGAAAAGGAAAATAATAACATGCTGTCAAAGCACCTGGGTCCCAGGTGCAGGTAAAAAGGCTGAGAAGCAAAACATGCTCAGTTGCAGAATGTGAAACGTTGGTATTTACACCATAGGAAGGGAGATATAATAATCAAAGCAAAGGAGAGAAGGGTAGTTTTGGCATTTTCCTGCTCTGCC
>VZTM01007260.1:0-14396 GCA_013400555.1 Jacana jacana
TCCAGGAAAACATCCAGTCATCATTCCCAATTGCAGCTCCAGAAAAATATCCAGTGATTATTCCCAGTCCTGTGGCAGGAAGAATGATATGCGATGGTGATGGTGGTACCTGACAGGTGTAGTGGAATAATGGAGTCTTCCTTGGCAAAGTGTACCTGTCTTTTATGATCATATTGGTCGGGTACAAATTTAGGTATGTGAATCACAGTGCTACAGTTACAGCTGTGCTTTTCTTCATTCAGGTTACCTATTACCAGCTCTCTGCTCCACCTTGTCATCCTTTTAGAGACAGGAGATCATGCCTCTGAAAATATAGACAGACTTTTCTCTATACCTTCCCCTTCTCCATTAGCAGGTACCATTTCAAATGGAAGAAACACACAGAGATGCTTAACCCCAAGATGGAGATAAATCCTCCCTATTCTTGTCTCAGACAAAGCCTCCAGTATCACAGGGAACGGGGAAAGGAAACAGTCTTTCCCAGGGAAGCCCAGACTCTCTGTGCCTTATATAAGAGGCCCTTAGAGGCAAAGGGCTACTTCAGTTTTGGCATTTGCAAAGGAAAAGAGAAAGTGGAGCTGATGCTCACTTTTGCTCAGTCCACCCATCCTCCTGGCACTTGCCCATTTCTTCTCAGTTCTCTTCACAGTTATAATTTCTCAACTAGTCCAAATAATCCTCGTCCCTCTCACTGCAGCCCAATTCCATCACCTTCCTACTAATCCATACCCCTTCCTTCACAGAAAGCATTCATATGCATAATTTGTCTCAAAAATAGCGTAAACAGTTCCTGTCTGTTCTGCTGTTTCAAGTTCATCTATTCCAAAATAAAAATAACCCAGTACAACATGCTCACAGAGGCTGATTCAGTGCATGGACATCCTCTCAGTTTCTCTCCTTTTTGTATCTCTTCTCAAAGTTGTACTTGAACCCGAACTGACCAGACAAAAAGGAGAGAAAAAGTGCTCCATGCCCTCACAAATTACCCAAGAGCTAGGCAGGGCAACTGGCTCACGACTCTTCCAACTGCTTGGGCCATGGCTCCATAGCAATCTAAACTGATTCAACTGCTGGATACAAAATTCCCACATGGTCAGTTTAACTGTCTGAACCTGCCCCTGACATCGTAACACTGGGTTACACTAAGACATTTGGCTTTTGACCATCAGATTGACTGATCTTTCTAAAAGACTTCCCATTCGGCCTCCCCACTGAAGGTGTGTTTAAGGCCAAGTCATAGTTGGAGTAAATATGGAGATAGCCGGATCAGTTGGAACAACTCAGTCTACATGGGGCAAAGAAACCAAATGAAGCAGGAGATGCAATCTGAAATGTCATGAAGGGCCAAATTCAGACAGCTGCCAAGTATCATTGGATAACCAAGGAAGCCAACAGTGGTATAAGGTATCAATCACAAAAAAAAGAAAAATCTTTATATATAAATGACTATACATGCATGTGTAGATCCATGTCTACATAAATGCATATAAATTTTCATGCATGTATTTAGCATATATTACTTAGTAGGATTATTTTCTCAGGTTGGTTAGGTTTGCCTAGCATTTTTTTATTCCTCTTTCTGCAAAGCTTTTATTGTGATTGTATGTGCAGGGTAATAATGGTTAGTGAGTCTTAAAGATTATAAAAGGTGAAAGCTTTTAAAGACTAAGAAACCTATCATAAGGATGGTTTAAACTATCGTTGATCACAGGAAATTTAAGATGATCACTTTGTTTACATTAACCAAAAGTGAAAATACAGCTCTATACAAAATGTGGAATAAAATAATAAAAGAGAGAACACAGTTGGGATGTCTGCATGACAGAAAATCATGAATAGCAGAGTGTGAGTGGGTGGGGAGAAACAGCGGAGTGATGAATGTTTTCCAGACTGGAATATCATTGAAATAATCCAAATTAGAATTAAGGACCCACTTCTTATATACATGATATTTCACTATGATAAAAAATCTCTCCCTTGTTGAAAAACTAATGTGCTTTTCCGGAGGACGCGATATGAGGGTGGTAGCTCGCTGTTTCTGTTCCCCTTCAGCACGCAGATATATACATTTATTATCCCTGCTGGGTTTACTAGCAGTGATGTGCATAAAACCCCATACATCACCCTGCAATGCTCTCCTGAAAAATGTTTTTATTACTGACACAATGGAGAATATTCAGTGAATTCAGTTACACCTGCTCTCTTTGGGATTGTCCTCATTTATAGGGATTTTTAATCTGTTAAAATGAATCCTCTGGTCAAAGAAGCGCAAGTGCAATTGCGGTCTTAGTAAACACTATAGGCAAGCAGTTAAAAAAGTCCTGAACAAAAGAGAAAGGCACTCAGAAACATGGTCAGCCAGGGAACCTTGAATATGCTTAGTGAATTTAATCACACATTTATTTAGCAAAAGATTTTGAATATTCTCTAAAACAAAATAATAAACAACATTTTAATTACTTTACAAAATAATTTGTGAAAAAGACTGATTTGCTCCCTTGTCTATTTACTTATGATTCATTTTGAAGTCTTGAAATATTGCCTTATGTAGTCCTAATACTTTTTTTTTCTCTCTTTTTTTTTTTCCCCTTTTCTGCTTTCTTTGTCTTTTCTTTCTCTCTCTCTTTCTTCTTTCTCTCTTTTCTCCCTTCCTCCCTTTCTCTCTCTTTTTCTTCAGGACTGTCAAGCAAGGCCAGTCTGTACCATGCTAATTGTCATGCACACACTGCAGTTGTTTCCCTGTTCTTTCTCCCCATCCCTGCCATAGCTTGGTACTCCCGGCAGCCTGGTGCTACATGAATAGCTTGGCCTATGGGGACCTTTCTGTCTGGGACAGAACCATTCTGTCCAGACAGGGAGAGACAGGGATTTTTTGTTCTTTAAGAAAAAAAAAAGGGAAGAAAAAAAGAAGACAGACCTTGCTGCATCCCCTTGCTTAGGATTCCTCCTCAGGAATTCTAATTCCAGCTGCACACTCCAAAGGGGCTCGTGGCAGTGATTATTCCAGGCGTAAATCATCATTCAATAGCTTTGTGTTCACACACCGGTTCTGTAGGGATTTCTTTTTTTTCTTTTTACTTTCATATACTGTACTGTACTGTTTACTTGCAAATCATAATGTAACACAACAATTGTGAAGGGAGATCAGACCTAGTAAATACTTTGTTTAAAAATAATTGCTGATTTGAGAAGTACCTTTGAGAAATTATGAACAGCACAGCTGCCAGTAATAGCAATTATTCATATATTGAATGAATGAATTTGTGTTTTACCTCTACGTAAGGACATTTTACTTATCCATTGTTCCCTTTCTCCAGGAACATTCCCATCTGCAATTTTACAGCTATATGACCAATTCCATGAGAACAAATTTGTTTCACAAGAAGCATGTCTCTTAAAAATATGTCCCCTAATTTATGAAAAGCAAGAGACAGAGGTGGCTAGAACTCATTGGATTGCTCAATAAGAGGTTAAGATGGAACATGCCATAAACTCTCTGCTTTGTTGCAGAGCTGGATCCAGAGGTCTGAGCTTAGTCTTCATAATTACATTTTTTCTTAACTACCTACATTTTGCTCCATGTATATAAAATGGACACCAACAGCTTCATCATGCTGATGTTTTGTCTAATCAGAATGTTAAATTTGCAATTTTTTGTAACCAAAGATTATTTTCTTGAATTAAAAACTTTCATCTCCATAATTATCGTACAGATATATCCTTGATGTACTGCTTGGTCTTCATTTGACTATAATCAAATATCCATAAAACTAAAAATAAAATCCTGTGCTAAGCACTTCTGCCAACTGCATTTCACAGATTAAAACTCAAAGAGCAGATAATTCTTGTGTCGCTATTTATTAAACTGAAAAAGATCACTGCACATTGAAGAGTCCACTGGTGTGTATGTATATATTAATGTAATAGAACTAATAGTTTTTTCTGAACAGCAGTGCAATGCACTACATGTCTGACAGAAAAATGTTACCAATAAACCTAGTCAGCTCACTACAAACTAAGAGCACACTTAGGGTGGCAAATATATATCTCATCCTCATGTGGACAATATTTTAAAGCCTATTAAACTGAGATAGGCACCCTTGGAGAAGGAAGGGGTTGTATTCTTTCCCCCTTCACTTTCCTCCTCCAGACCTCTAGGAGAGGGAAGCAGCAGAGCTGCCCTGCAGTCTATCCCCACCCATCCCTCCTGGTCAAAGCTGCCCCCAGCTCTGTATTAAAGTGCTGCCTCTTTAGACAGTGGCAAACACCCTCTGCTTCCCTTCTGACTGGCCAAGATCTTTTATTAGAGCTAAGACTACGCATGCAAGCTGCCAGGCTTCCAAAATATCAACTCTGTTTACCTGATGGGCCAGCCAGAACTGGAGTTCAGCAAAGTATATAAAAAACTTGGAGCTTTTTGGCCTCAAATGACACACCGGAGGTCACAGAGGTAGTCTGTGGCAGAACAAGTATGGGCACACAGATCTCCAAAGTGTGAGGCACCCTAATTACTGGCATGTCCTGCTTCCCACAGGGACAGTAAGTTTATTTTACCCAAAAGTCTAATGGCTCTTTGCACCAAAGAGAGCTGTTTGCAGTGAGGCCTCATTACAGTCTGTCCTTTGTTCATTCTTTGCTGCTGCATATACCATTATGTTTTTTACTTGTTTTCACAACTTGTGTACAGGAAACAGTGAGTCTTGGGAGCCTGAGTTTGGGAGAGAGTCTCCATGCGCAAGGTATTATCTGCGGAATCCTCTGTCTACTCTGTGGTCACTTGCCCACATTGCTTTGCTTTGTCTATGCACCAGGAGAAAAACTTCACAGGCCAGAGAAACCTGCAGTCTGGTTTTATTTCTAGTACAACAATGTGTGTGCAAAACTGAAATATTGCCTAGGAGAAGATAGCATTGGGAAAGCAACCAAAGATCTGAATGTACAGTACCTGACACCTGCTGCTGACAACGCAAGCATTCACTGGTGGATAATATTAGTTTATATAGCTATTTACTTTTCCATTTGACAGAAAATTATAATGGCCTTTTCAGGTAGTAGCTACCCTTTCTAGGAGAGCACTTGTGTTTCCAGGTGCCCATTACAGCTCCTTAAAGATTAGTGTGCTAACAATGGCTTTCCAGATTCCAAAGAGAGATATTACAGTACAGTAATGCCACGGAATTGAAGACATCAGTATTTTAGGTGTTTTTCAAAATATAGAAATGCTTAAAAAAAATACTAAATAATACAAGCATGTCCTTCTTGTGCTCCAATCCACTCTCCATACTCTGATGAGATCATTATTTCCACTTCAAGCATGGGCATGGACCCAAATTTGTCATGCAATGATGCTGTTTGGTGGCAAACCCAACCAGGTCATCCCATCTAAAGAATCTCAGGATTTTGCCTTTAAGCATGAAACTACTTGGCTCATGGGCCAGCAGGACCTTCCAGTGCTTCTCCTTCTGCTTTTGGGAGCTGTCATGATTTCAGAGTCTGTTCAACAATGCAGGTCTCTGCCATTGTATCTGGGAACATGCTGAACTCAAATTGGTTTTCTAGCCCTGCAGCCTATTAGCTATAAATGGAAGTGACATAGTAACTGACGTTTCTATCTTCCATATTATAGAGTGACAGGACATGGGAAAAAAGAAAGTGATTGCTGCTGTTCTCGACCGCATCTCCCCACCAGCTGCTTACTCCATGCACACCCACTATGATCCGCAATAGACTGCGTCACACACTGGTGCCAGCTGTGAGGTGAAGTCCTCACCCACACTGTGCCACAGATCTATTAATGAGATTACCAGTAAACAGAGTGGGTCATTTTTTCCATGCCTGCATTCAAAGGGAGTGATGTGGTGTGCAGAGAGTGAAATTTAGGACAGACAGGCAGCATGGAGTCCAGCAGCTCCCCATGGGAAGAGAGTGGAAAAATAAGACAGCTTAGAAAAGAAAGCACGTGCACTACTACATACACAAATGATACCTCAGAAACATAAAGTTAGTAATGGCATCAGAAAAAAATTTACTGTTACTCACCCCTATCACCTCTTTCCTGAATAAATCCAGATTTTGAACGATTCTTGTAACTTCTGAGTTACATAAAGACAGTCAGGGGTAGGATGCTGATCCCCACAGGCATAAAGAATCCCAGCTGAAGCAGCTGAGTTAGGAAGAGCCCTGGATGATTCGGTAAGAGAATCACAGAGTGGTTGATGTTGGAAGAGACCTCTGGAGATCATCTTGCCAACCCCCCTGCTCAAGCAGGGCCACTTAGAGGATGTTACCCAGGACCATGTCCAGACAGGTTTTGATTATCTCCAAGCATGCAGACTCCATAATCTCTTTGGGGAATATTGTGCCAGTTCTTCGTCACCCTCACAGTGAAAAAGTATTTTCCTGGTGTTCAGAGGGAACCTCCTGAGTTACAGGTGGAGTCCAGTGTCTCTGGTCCTGTCACTGGGCACCACTGAAAAGATCCTGGCTCTGTCCTTTTTGCACTCTCCCTTCAAATATTTGTATACATTGAGAAGATTCCCTCGAGCCTTCTCTTCTCCAGTCTGAACTGTCCCATTTCCCTCAGCTTTTCCTCATAGGGAAGATGGTCCAGTTCCTTCATAATCTTCACAGCATTCATTGGACTGTCTCCAGTATGGTCATGTCTCTTTCCTACTGTGGAGGTCAGAACTCCAGGTGTGGCTTCATCAGTGCTGAGCAGAGGGAAAAGATGACCACCTGCTAGCATTACTTTGTCTAATGCAGCCCAGGATACCATTTGCCTTTGCAGCAAAGGCACATTGCTGACTCAAGTTCAATTTAATGTCCACTGGGGCACCCAGGGCCTTTTCTGCCAAGCTGCTTTCCAGTTGGGCAGACCCTAGCATGTACTGGTGCCTGGGGTTGTTCCTTCCCAGATTCAGGACTTTGCACTTCCCTTTATTGAAGTTCATGAGGTTCCTGTCAGTCCAGCCTGTTGAGGTCCCTTGGGATGGCAGCATGACCCCCTTGCATATCAGCAATCACTCCTCCCAATTCAGCGTTGTCTGCAAACTTGCCAAGGGTGTGCTCTACCCTATCATCCAGATCATTAGTGGAGATGTTGAACAGGACTGGACCCAGTATTGACTCCTGTGATGCATCGCTAGTTAGAGGTCTCCAGATATCACTGTTGTGAGTGCACTGTTGACTCCTGACCTATACACTCTGCAACAGCTGTGCAAATTCCTTTGTGAACAGAGTCCACCTGAGTTTTGAAGTACTCTACACACATCATAATGGTGTATAAACAGTTGTGAGGATGAGGTGCAAAATGGACCTAAAGTTCACAACACTCCAAATCCCCCCTCTTTTCTTTATGCCCCTTTCCAGAAAAAGTGCAGTCACTCTTACTTGAATTCCAGCTGCCTGTTTTCCTTTTGTGCCTCTGGCACTGGAAAACCTCCCCTTCTCCTTTCGTTCTCTAGTAGAGGGTTTTTCACCTGACCCTAAAAAGCAGCTAGTCTTTTTTCCTGTTATTTCCTGCCCTATCCTCTTTTTGCTGGAGAAAAGAGCACAAAAAAAGAAAATTCAGAAAGGTTGGTGCTAAGCAAGCAGTTGAAAGGGAATTGCAGTCTTGGAGGAAAACGGCCTGGATGATGGTTTGTCCTCTTTTATTTTTCTTTTCCTTCTACTGCTTCAGGAAAAATGTGCCAACAAGGATGATAGTAACAATAAGAGCAATGATAATAACAAGAATAACTTACCTTTTACCTAAAGAAGAGTATTCTTCATAATTTTTTTTGGTCAAATTATATTCTTTAAACCATTTTCCAGTCAGGTCTGCTATTTCTTGTGCCATTCATGGTTGGTACAAATGCAAAGTTAGTTTTCAAAAATAGTCAGAAAGGGCAATGTATTTTATGGCCAGCTTTGGGAACTTCTTTTTCTCAGGCTGCTAAACCTGTCCAGATCATAATTCTCCCATGAAAGCTGCTAGAAATTCTAAATTAGGAAAATTCAGCATGTTCTTCTAATTGAATATTGAATAACTGTCCTAGGTCTAATAACTGCACATTTCTTTCAGGAACCAGAAAATTTGTTTATCATCTGTCTGTAAAAAGGAAAAGTAAATAACCATGATCTGTGAGGAAGGTGTGAGTTCAAAGCAATTCTGGGTCAATTCTTTTGAAACCAACATGTCTTGTTTCAATTTTGCTTTAAAAGACAAATTTTAAAAGTCAATTTGCACCAGCCACAGATGGATATTTTAGTACAAGTCTGTTTGTAAACTAGCCCTGAGCCATGAATTCTCACACAGAACTGCAATGCAGACCCGGTTATTTTGCATTCAAAAGTCCTATCTACCGGAGTAGAAGTATTCATGCCTATAATCTTTGCTGTCAACTGCAGCACATATTCATAATGTCAGTTGAAAACAACCAGTAACACAAGAAGTTACTGACTAGTCCTACCGCATTCTGCAAAGTATTCTTTGATGGCCACGGGGTAGTTTCAGTGCAAGGAGTGCAGATGGTACGTCCCCACTGTAATGTGCTCACCTAATCCTGCAACGTGGCAGTTTGAAGACTCTAAGTCTTGAATTTTATTTGAGTCCCATTTGTTGACATACCTCCTTCCACTGGAGTCACACAGTGTCATGACAGTGTTTTCTTTCATCAAATAAAAATGCCTGTTACATGCCTGATTCCAGCTGAAGGTATCAACTATCTAACAATATATTATGGAATGGTATTTAAGAGCTCAAGCAGCATTCCAATCGGGTGTTCACAATAGAGAATCCACCTTTGCATTTATTGCTGTGAAATAAACTCCCAAATCTAGAAGTTTCAACTGCAAGTGTCAAAATACTTTCAATAGATAATGGGGGGAAATAGCAAATTGTAACAAAAGACAGAGCAACACCCTTACTACCCTGTAATTCCATAAAGGTGTTGCTAATCACATTTATTACTGTAACCTTCTTGCTAGAAATTAGAGCCTAATCACTACAGCTACGTAAATTTTTGCTTTATTTAGATAAACACAATTCTGGGCTATTACAATATAGGAAATTATCATTCCTGGGTTTTATTTTGATACAAGGAGAGAACTTAATAACGTCACTGTAGTTTTTTTCCTGGGGAAAGCAAAACGTTAAAGCTAAAAAAGCCTCAGACATGATGGACTGCTTTAGGACCAGGGCAGTTTTCTGTTTTTAATTAAAAAAGGAAACCTCTCTTTTCCCCTACCCCAAGGAAATCTGCATATTAAAAAGCTAGCTATTAAAAGCTACGTTTATATTTATTCTTTATGGCTATGACGTGAGGGAGAGGGCAGTAATTGTTCAGCATTGACATCAGCCTTAAGACTGCAGACTCCAGGCCTTTACAATAGAATTAGACTTTCGTGCTGCATAATGAGATTCATTATAATTGACATGCATAATTCCAATCATGTTCTGTGTTGATTCAGCCTTTTGTTGTCAAGACAGCCTATTATTACTTACTGAACTAACCTTGCTCACAAAAAACAATTAAAACAAAACATCTTCAAAGGTTGTTAGTTTGGGGTTTTCTCTCCCTTTCTCTTTCTTGGGGTACCTCTTCTCCCACCACCCCCACCTCCCCTGCAGCATTTTCTTAGTGAAGCCAGAAAATCTAACATGTAGCACAGAACAGTCATTCCTCAGTGAGAAAACCTATTCTCAAAAGATGATCCCACAAGACAGTTTCATTAATGTTCTCTCAACATTACAGTGTAGGAAACAACACTAACAAATATATAAATTGATATAGGCAGAAATGGTTCTCCAGTATTTCCAGAGTTGAAAAACATGGCAATTAGCAAAGATTATCAAGGCTGTTAATGTTCATTAAGTGATGATCAAGGTCACGCAGGGGTACTAATTCACTAAAATATGGCAAAATTGGAAGGGCTGACCTTTTCAGCTGGCCTGGTGGGTTTTTTTAGGAGAAATAGTGAAAAGTTAGCAACACAATAACACAAATTTTGCTACTAATTTACTTGAAATGACATTTGTTATTTTACACTAGTTTTTCTTGGACAGTTTCTCAGCAGTAGAACTGATAACAGTTGTTACTAGATTTACAAAGGGGACTGAGAGCCTAAACAGACAGGTCAGGGAATCACAGAATCATAGAGTGATTGAGGTTGGAAGGGATTTCTGAAGGTCATCTTGTCCAACCCCTCTGCTTAAGCAGGGCCACCTAAGAGCCAGTTGCCCCAGAAAGCTTTTGAATATTTCCAAGGATGGATAGTCCACAACATCCGTGGACAACCTGTGCCAATGTTTGGTCTTCTTCACAGTGAGAAGGTTTTTCCTGATGTTCAGAGGGAACAAGTTACAGGTGGAGCCGATTGCCTCTGATCCTGTCCCATATTTCAGTGCCTAGCAGTCCACTGACGAAAACCTCATTTACCTCATCTCTAAAACCAATGGAGGGGGCACTCATCTGGCCAAAGTCATCTGTGATGAAGACATCAACATCTGAGTTGGTCAGCATCCTTCAGAGTTAATAGAGAAAATAGGTATATCTAGGGAGCCATTCATCAAATTTTAAAAAAAGACATCTAGAATAAGTCAGATAAATCACATCCACAAAACGCCCATTAGCTCCACTGACTTTCAGGGAAGTCTAAGCTGACTTCTTGTAGCTGTAGACATCTGTATGGGAACACTCTCTGATATTCTTTCAAGACTGCATGTACACTGGCAAGGTCACCGGGACATGTGAACAACCAGGGATGTTTGAGCATTGCCAGACAAGCATCCTAATTTTCCCTACTATTTGGCAGGATTTATAAATTAGAGGTTCTCTTATTTTTCCCATGTCCCACATATGTAGACTGCTCTGCTCATAGGAGTGCACACACCTTGGAATTATTCTGTCTCAAAAGCATAAGCGTCCAGATGATTGTCGCTGTTCCTGTCACTTAGGACACACTAATGAAGGGAAATCAGGCTGGAAGCAGAAGGGTCATATGCCAGTACTTACTTTTCCCACAAAACAGTTGAAACAATTTCTTTTTGCTGAGCTACAAATGAAAATTGGCTTGAAGGGAAATGCCAGCATCACGTAAAGTTCAGTCAACAGCTCTGGCAGCTCTTGAGAGGCATTCCAGAGAGATTTCAATGAGACCCGTATTGACTGTTACTACAAAATGAAAACGTAACTGCCAGTAAGGCAGCCTGTCTGATTGCCAGTTAGGCAAATTAATCACCCCCTGTGTCCCCTTGCCATGTGTATACTACTAAGAAATAAGATCCAGGTCTGAGGGAATGGCTGTGAGGAGGCAGACCTGGAGCAGGGGTCTCAGCTCAAAGCCTGAGTGAGACTCAGGCCTAGAGAGGGGGAAGAGAAGAGAGGAAAGGCAGGCAGGAGGGGGCTGATACCTGCTACAGGCAAAGCTTCATAAAACTCTTGCAAAATTCAGAGGCTAGTACTTGCTGGTGGCCAGTTCAACTAAGCCAAGGCAGTCTCCTGCACAGTTCTGGTGTTTATTGAAGTGACTTTTCAACGGTTGGTAAAAGAGCAACTGCTGTTAGCTGTTTGCTAGAGGTGGGAGAGAGCCTCTGAAAGACAAATTCAAATGGAAAAGTCCTAGCCCAGAAGAATGTCATTGCTCCTCAAACATTGATTGTTCTGACTGAATAGTCTGAATGTGGGACTGGGGAAAAGTCCAAAATTCAGGTCCAAATAAATAAATCCTGAACACAAAGGCAAAGACAAGACTATAAAGAAAAGTCAACTCTTGCTAGCCACAGTACTCTTTGCCTTCTTATTTTACACCTGTTTTATTTTAAAAGGGGCCTCTTGGGGGATGCGATGCCTTTCTGCAGTGGCATTGCCCTGGCTCCAGAATCTCAGCTTTCATGAGGGAAGCTGCTCAGTGAGTTCTGGGATGGGCAAATCCCAGCACAACCCACACAGGCACCTTGCTGTTGAAAACTTTTATTGGCACTTTCTTCAGAGCTGGGCTGGGATTTAGTACGAACTCAGACAGTCAGGCTTAGCCATCTAAGTCCCCACTATAGCCAGTGAAGATCCAGAGCTTGATTTAGTTGCCCTTTGTAATTCATAAGGTATTTGAACCATCCTTATGGTATGATAAAGGACTTACTGCATGGTCTTCTGAAGTGGCAGCTGAGGGCTAGGAGAAGTACATTAGGGCATCTCATGTGGCACTAGATGTCTATATTTAGATAGGTGGTTACCACTTCAGATAGCTTGTCATTGAATGTAGTCTGAGCCAGTGCTTAAGTGGATAAACACACAGCATACATTGCAAGCTCCTAAATGAGGGTGTCTGCAATTAAGCTAAACTCACTTTGAGGGCATCTCTTCCCAAATTGCCTCTTCTTTTTTTTTTAATGGTACTTCTGGAAACATTTATCTTTGAGATCTTCATCTTTGTGTCAGATCTGATAAAATCAGCCAATGGATGCTAAAGTTAGCAGTGTGAACATAAACTCCCAACAGAGAGCACACAGGCAATTATCACCCAGTCTTCAATCATTCCACAAAATCCAAGATGTCCTGCCCCTTTCTGACTGTGGCAGAATGTTCAAGAAAACTGGAAACCCATGTAGCTTGTGACCATCTTTGCCTGAGTAATGCCACAGGTATACATTACTTTCTCAAGGACACAGCTACTGCTGCCACAAAGATGTATGGAAGCCTGGGAAAAAAAATAATAACAGGATGAATAATAAAAATAACTGCAAATTAATGGTCAGCACTGAAAAAAGAAAAGATATTGTCATGAGCCTGACAATATATTGGTGATAGAATGACGTAATCTAATTATTTAAATGCCACAGGGTGCAAAAGTAATTTGTGGAGCCATAGGATAACTGAAGGCTATGTTACTACACGTAAACATGGAAGTCTTTCTCCTAGTTTTGTCTGACAGTAGAGTTCCTGTGTAGCAAAGAAGGTATTTCAGATTCAGTCCCTTTTCCTCACAAACAGCACCACTCACTTCTGCATCAGACTATATTAAACATTATGGCTATCATTCAAGATATGTAAAAATGTTTCCATTCAAGCTTTCTTGTATATACATGCAAGATTTCTTGTATATACATGTGTGTGTGAAACAAGACACTTAAGTACAATTTTTCATTGTCACTTACTTAAAAAAATGGGAAAACCTGTTTTCCCCAAAAGATATACAAATTAATCAAAAGATGACATGCATAAGAAACATTAAAGGGGTTAAATTGCTGAATTAAGTTCATCATCAGTAAACTAGCCATACCTCAGAGGCACACAGATTTGTAATGTGAAGTGCTACATACAGAAAATTCATATGCCTCTGAGGCCTTAGAGAAAAAGAAATTAGTAAAAAGATAGTCTTATTTAGAACAAAGCCATCAGAAAAGTCATTATCATTAAATAAATTTGCAAGACTAGAGAAATCTACTTCAGGGAAAAAAAGAAGAAAGGCAAGAGGGTGGAGAAAAAGAAATTATGCACATTTTGCTATAACTAGCTGAGATACTCTGGCCCACTAAGGTGAATGTTATATCATACGTATTTATAAAATCATTCTCTTTGCCAAC
Source organism: Jacana jacana (assembly GCA_013400555.1). Classification (NCBI taxonomy): domain Eukaryota; kingdom Metazoa; phylum Chordata; class Aves; order Charadriiformes; family Jacanidae; genus Jacana; species Jacana jacana. The sequence continues at coordinate 13,565 of VZTM01007260.1, forward strand.
CAGTATTACCTAGAGTCTGCATTAGCAAACAGCTGCAAGTATTTACATATATATTTTTATCTATTAGATTAACAAATTGAAGTTGTAGGCCACTTTGTTGATTCATTATTTTTCATTTTCAACTCTGAGTAAAACAATTTTAAACCTCCATGTTCAACTTGTCATCACAAATCCATCCCTGTGTTTATATTTTTTTGCTTCAACGCAGTTCTTGAAATTCACAGTTTGCTTCCTTATTCTAATTAAATCTGCTCAAATGCTAGAGAAGAGTTCGAACTAATGTGAAAACCTGCTAGAGATTAATAGCAGAAAAGTGTGAATAAATGCCTTGACTGATGAAAGTCATCTGCTGCTGAGGACTATGATATATATCTGTATTGCACATGTGTAAGTAACATTCTCTGTTGACAATGTTATCTCCTTTGCTTCCAGTGCTACACCTATCAATCAATGGCAGTTCTTCAGAGAGAGTCTGTTAGACTCGTTAGCTGAATTATACATGTAATCACACATATGCAATAAAGCTTTTAAAATCATTCTTATAAGCTTACATTTCCAGTACTCTGATGAAGTCTCATGCTGTGGAGTCTCCCGTTACAGTGGTATAAATGCTACAAGACGCATCAAAATAAGCAGGAGTCCCTTACACAATGGAAAATCTTCTTTTCTTTTTTTTTTTTTTCCTATTTGGTTTTGAGTAAAATATGAGAGCTTTCCACAGGGACAGCTTACATTCATAAATAAGTCCTGCACTGGATTTTTGTTTGAGGACTCCTTTACACCAGTGTGGCAGTGCAACAAAATCTTCCAGTTGGAATGAAGTACAGCTACA
>VZTM01007262.1:1714-21494 GCA_013400555.1 Jacana jacana
AAAAAATAAGGATGCATTGCCTGCAGAGGCTGTATGTGGAAATAAAGTAAGCAAAACTCAGCAAATGCAAGTAGCTTTAGTTACTCAGGAGAGTGTAGCCACGAATACTCCACAAGTTAAAGAACAAATTGATGATGATTCTAATACGTTAAAGAAAGAGTCCTCATTGGTGGCACGTAAACCCCCTCACGTTAGTAATTCCGCTGGTAATCCAGTAAAGCACAAACAGAAGATTAGTTCTGATATTACTGAGACCAGATCAGAAAAAAAAAGTTTGAGGAATCTTGATCAGGGAGGGCAGAATGTTTTGGATGACAAGGAAATCCCTCATAGGGTAGATTCCTCTGTGAGCAAATTAAAGCCTACAATTCTGAAAACAGAAGTTCCAAAATCCTTACCCATCAAATGTTCTAAGAATGTGCCATTCAATGTAGATGGCTTTTTCCAGGATGGCCTAGCTCGTGATAACCACAATGCTTCCACAAACTTCTCTGTACTGGAAAACTCGGAAATATGTGGGGAAAATTATAATAAAGCACTGGATGATGGAAAAGAAGAACAAAAACCGGATCATATTTCTAAAGATATTTACATAATGACACCTTGTCATGGTAAGTGTATGGCTGAGGAAAAAAATGGCATTTTGAATGAGGTAGTGCCTGAAATAGTGGTAAGATACCTTAATACTGTGTTACTGTTTGCTTAGAGCAGATAAAACAGGAGTGGAAAAAGGGAGGACTGAAAGTCACTAAATTAATTCATATTCTATATCATACATTAGTCACTATCTTTTAAAATTGTGGTAACTAATACCCTTGTTACTTTTCAGTATATTCCAGGATGACATTTATTTGTAAAGATGTAAGTATCCTACATTCTTGAGGAGCATGGATTATTTTTCAAAGAATGTGCTGTAACTCAGAAAGCTGGGGACAGAAAAGTTATAATCCTTGAGCTTTTATATAAGGGTCATAAGAGTGAACTATACTGTTCCCTTCATTAGCGAAGAACCTAGAGGGATTTAAAGATTTTGTTTGTATTTCTTTAGAAACACTGCAATTCAACAGGAAATCGGAGATCTAAAAAATGTATTTTGAGTAAGTTTTCTCTAGAATCTACCTATGAGCAATTTTTCACGTGATAACCTCTTTTTTTAAGTAAGATACGTTAATTAAGAAAATAATCAAGCTTTAGTGTAGTCTGGAATATAGGTTTAGATTTTTCTATCATACATTTAAATTACTGTAAAGGACCAAAAGGAATATATCACGCACTTATGCTTTAAAATGTAGGTTTGAAGTTTTATAGCATGAGGGAAATATTTTGTAAGTCTATTTATTCTCAACAAGTTCCTATTTACTTAATTGTCTCTGAAAATTCCCAATGCCTGGACATTTTAAATTAACAGTTTGAATCCAATACTATCAAGCAAATACTGCCTCAGCTTCATTTGAATGCTAGGACAAAATGGCCAAAAAGTATCTCCTATTTTACATGCCCAAAGAATAGGAAGACTGGAAGAATTAGAACATCATGCAAAGTATTAGCCCTGGTAATTTGCAGTTGCATCTTCTCAACTTTAATTCTTTCACTGGAAGGTAGAAAAAGGATCCCATAATTTTATTTGCTTTAATGATAAATTAGTAAACCCTTCTGATCAGCAGCATCAAAGACTCCTGACATGAAAAGCAGATCATGTAATCTTCATCCATTTAATAGTTCAAAAACCAGTTGATTTTTCATCCTATATCCAAATCCTTATCTTGAACTAAAAGAAAACAAGGAAATGCTGTCCTTGCTGAGGATGCCGGCTCTTTTGATCACCACCTCGAGCTGTACTTGGAAATATACCTTAAGTCTTGCGTAATGGAAGTCTCTGTATAGTTAGACCTATGCAAACATAAATAATCACACACAAAGGCATCAAGTTTTCCTAAATAATGCAGACTCAGAGATGTCTCAAAACTCTTCCTGCTTAAAAAGATGCTAACTGATCTCTACCTTCTAGCTTTAGAAAAAGCTCCGAATAACAGTTTACTTTCACTTTAAAACTAGTACAAATTAAGATTGATTTGTGAGGTAGCCAAACTTGGGAGGTTTTTCATGATCAGAGACCTCTGGTTTAAACCAAATGAGCATTGCACTTCCTTAATGGAAATTCTTCAAGAGACAATGTTTTTTCCTTTGCCTTTATAGATCAGGAGGGACCTCCTGCAAGCAGTCCAAAGTCACCTTAATACGTCTCTCAGAAGTGAAGTTAGCAGAAATCCAATGAACAGGCTCTGACTCTGTCTCTGCTTAACACATTTCAGAACTCTATTGATTAAATGTTTGGTCTTGCTCACTGAGATATTTCACTTGATCCCAACACAGAAGTCTACTACAGGACAATAGTAATTCAGCAGTATCATCTTGACCATCAGTTAAGGGTGTACATGCTAGACTGTACAAGGTATTCAGATGCTATAATAAAGAACAAGAATCTTAATTTTTTGGACAGGGATGTGAATATACAGTAATATGTTAGTCTCAAGAGAAGCACAACAAAAAAGTCATCATTTATCCCATATGTGTATAAATTTCCTCTGTGAGATCAATAGCATCCATTCACTGCCACAGAGGATTTAAGGTAAAGCATTTGAACTCAAGAAGTGAAGACAAGAGAGTTTTAAATTCAATTCCTTTGAAAAACTGCATTCCAAACAATTTCATCTGGATGTAGTGGATCTAATACTTGACATGTATCGGTGAGGAATGTACATTCTTGGAAGAATTTTTAAGGAATACAGATTAAGATTATTTATTTTATCTTGGATTGCTCCCTGCATTAAATCATAGTGCTTTTCAGAGAAACTGTTATCTATAAATGGGTGAGATTTTTTTTGAAATGTGGACAAACAATATTTCTCTCAAGTTATCAAAGCTTTTACCTCTAAATTCAGTATTGATTGTTTAGTCTGGCATTCTGAATTTGTTTTAAAGGATTACAGAAAGCTAGCACAATTAGTACTTCTTCTACCAAGGGTGTTTTTGTGGTGGTTTGTTGGTTTTTTTTTCTAATGAAGTATTCCCCTTGGACACGTTCAGTGGTTCAAAGTACAAGACATGGTAAATAGCTTGGTAGTATCCAGTTTTGAACATAAGGAGGCTCGCTTAGTCACCATGCTATACTCCTTTTATGCATGTGTGCCCAAAAAGCAGGCATGAAGTTGGAAAATGCAGTATTAGAGAGATCTTGTACAGCCTGAATCTTCAGACTATACAAATATGCCCTCTCCCTGCATTCAAGGCCATCAGCAGTGTGCAGTTTTACTTTTTTAAATGCAGTAACTATTGGCAGTCTTGTGGGCTTTTGTAAATGTCCTAAGAGCCATGACAGCCTCAACATATTCCAAAATTTGGTAGGTTGAAAGCTGATGTAATAGCACTTCCTTTGACCAACATTTTTGCTGAGCATCTTAAAGAGTAGGAGCAGTAACCTATATGCCTGAATTAAGAAATACTAATTTAAAGTAGTTATGCATTGAAAGTTTACTTAGTGATTAAGAAAATATTTTAAATGAGGCATATAAATTGCTGTTTTCACAGGGAGAAAGGCTTTGCAAGATCTGACAAATAATAGTATACAATCATCTCATACATCCTTACCTAAATGTCCCCAAACTTTAGAAGAAAACTCAGCAGCACCATCTAGACGACAAAGAGCCACTATTTGCTATAAAGAACCCAGTCTAGCCAGGTAGGTACATGTAAATTAGAGCTTTTGTTTGGGGTTGAGGTTTTTTTTTGAGTACTTAACTATTCCCAGTAAAGGTTTGCCATTAAAACCACCAAACAAAGACTTGAACTCTCCCTTTCACTCAAATACTCCAGTGTTGATATAAAACATTCCTGCTAATGTGGCAGGATTTCCAAGTGCCAAATAAATACGCCAACAGTGTTCAAATCTCAACATTTAAATATAGTTCATAACATTTGATGCTAGTAGTGAATAATGGTGAATTCTTAATATTTATCATTATATAAACTGCTTTAGAGTGGATTATTGAAAAAGTTATACTTAAATCTAAACTTATACCACAATAACATCCTTTTACTATTGTCAAATGGCAAGATAATTTATGCCTTAATATTATGTTATTCAATTTGTTTTAATTAGCTGTATCTAATATAAGAAAACATTTGAGTTTAAGGTAGATTACTTTGATATTTAGTTATTTATTACTATTAACTACTGTATATATTAGTTATTACCTCTCAGTGCCCTTAGCAAATTTAGTGGCATGTGATTTCCAAGATTGTTAAAAGTCATAAATTGTGTAGTAAGTATTAAAATTTAAAAGAAGTTTTTAAAGTCAAACTTCCATTAAGAAAAATAATATATTTGCACTTAGAACCATAGAATCATAGAGTCATCTAGGTTGGAAGTGACCTTTAAGATTATCGACTCCAGCCATCAATATAACACTACTAGGTCCACCATTAAACGATGTCCCTAAGCATCACAGAGTCACAGAATCACAGAATATCAGGGATTGGAAGGGACCTTGAAAGCTCATCTAGTCCAATCCCCCTGCCGGAGCAGGAACACCTAGATCAGATCACTCAGGAACGCGTCCAGGTGGGTTTTGAATGTCTCCAGAGAAGGAGACTCCACAACCTCCCTGGGCAGCCCCTTCCAGTGTTCGCATCTACCTGCCTTTTAAGTACCTCCAGGGACGGTGATTCCACCACTTTCCTGGGCAGCTTGTGTTTGATAACCCCTGCAGTGAAGAAATTTTTCATAATATCCACCCTAAAGCTCAGCTGGTGCAACTTGAGGCCATTTCTTCTTGCCCATCACTTGTTACTTCAGAGACAAGACTGACCTCTGCCTTGCTACAACCACCTGAAAGGAAAGGGAAACCTCCTTTCAGGTGGTTGTAGAGAGTGACAAGGTCTCCCCTGAGCTTCCTTTTCCCTGGACTAGAGAGACCCAGTTCCCTCAGCCGCTCCTCATGAGAATAAATTAGCACATTGTTCTGGTACATCCTCAAAATATTTTTGTTTACCTCTGTAAGTAAGCAAACAATTGAAGCAACGAGTCTGAACAAATAGGTGGTAAAAGTAATGTAGAAAGTGTCTTTTCACTTTTCCACTGGCTTTTCAGAAGTATTTATGCCAGATAGCTTGTAAAAGAAATGCAAAGGGATTAGTGTTACATTTTTCTTTCACTAATTGATTTGGATGCTAAAATCTGTAATATTATGACTTTGATACTTTCTCTTCCTTTACCCCACAGTAAGAACCCCAGGGTTCTTTATTTCTGGAGAGAGCGAGTAAATAATAAGAGAAAAAAAATGTGGATGTCACTCAAAATTTTAGATTACTGTCTCCTGCTTATATTTATTTCAAGTAAACTGGCTTGAATGGATGCTGCTAAGCTTTTGGTTTAAATAGCTTTTTAATTTTGCCTTAGTGGAATAAGGTATGATTACTCACCTTTTAATATGCTACAGGCCACATAAAAAGACTAGTGTTTTTAGCACCATTTTGGAAAACAGACATTATCTGTGCCTTGCTATTTCAGCCATTTATTTTCCATGAATTTGATTTATTTAGTGTATCAAGCTTTCACTTAGAGTATTTACAATTTGAAATTGTTAATACAATTACATAATTATTATAGTTGCATAGGTGCTTGGTGATATTCATACATGATGTGTTTTATTTCTTTTGTTTGCAGCAAATTAAGGCGTGGGGATCAGTTTACAGATACACAGTTTTTGCATTCCCCGATCTATAAAGTAAAAAATAAAGTAAGTTTTAAAAGTAAATCAAAATTCATTTGAAGAAGACGAGAGAATTGCCTTTATGAAGAATACTTCTAAAATGGGTACAATTTTTTAAATATATATGTGTATGTCTGTTTATCAGTACATAGTGCTTATTGTTCCTTGATTAGTAAAGATCTTCCAAAGTGGAGTTTCCTGGAAAGGAGTCTCTACGTAAGGGACACAATACTGAAGTCACTGAGGAAGGCAAATACAGGGTAGGCTCCACTGTTGTGTTTTGCATTTCTGGTCGGTAATTTATAATCTGTTCAAAGGGTTTGCAGCACTTAATTTGTAAGAAAAGCATGTGTTTTAATGAGAATTAAAAATAAATCACCTTTGGGAATTTTATTGTGAGTTTTTCATATTTACCATGAGTAGATCCATTTCTCATCACCGGCTGGAACAGACACAAGCATCCCAAATTTTGATAAATCAATAAATTACTGAAATAGAGACGGTCTTTTTTTTTTTCTGATAGTGGACTTTTGGATTTGACAGTCATCCAGAAATTTGAATAATGAGGAACTCTCCTTTTGAAGTAGAGAGAAGTCATAATATCCAGAGTATGTGCCAGAGGCAGCCAGAGAGAATATATATAGTGATCAGTCACTGGAATTGGCTGCCCAGGGAGGTGGTGGAGTCACCATCCCTGACTGTGTTTAAGAGTAGACTAGATGTGGTGTTGAGGGATATGGTGTAGGGGAGAACTTGTAGAGTAGGGCTGGTGGTTGGACTCCATGATCCCAAGGGTCTCTTCCAACCTGAATGATTCTGTGACGCTAATTCTGTGATTCTGATTCTGTGATCTCTGCAATAGAAATTCAAGAGTAAATAGGATCCAGACAAAGCAACACCTTCAGTTTTCAACTGAGTGCCAGTGTTACAACTAATACAACCACATCATACCACTCAGCTGTGAGGGTTTCGTACTGCTTCCCCTCTGAATTCTCATGAATCATTTCTGCATTCCATAACCCTCTGCCAGCTGACAAACAGTTTCCTGGCATTTTCTGAATTGTAAATGCTGTCAGTGGCAGGCTGTAACTCACAGCACACACAGCTTTTATAGATTACATCAGATAAGGTTCAGGCTCACTTTACCATCAAGATAGTCATAGCTCATTTGAATGAGATTCAAATAAGTTAACTTCTTTTGGTTGTAGAAGACGGTTCTTCACAGAGTATGCAGTTATGTGAGGAATTCCTAACTACAGGAGTAGATGTTATTAGTTTACGTAGGTTTAAAAATTGGACAATTTAATGAAAGAAAAATCTCTGAGGAATCACCAAAGACACCGTTTCTGGCAGATGATGTCGCTGAGTTGCAAATTGTTGAAGGCTGTAAGAATGTTCTAAAGAAGCCATACTATGCATTTGACCAATTTTACACTTTTTCCAAGGACATTCACTGGTGAAACTTTTAGAGACCAGTTCTTTGGCGAGCTAGACCTTTTGTCTGATATGGTACACCTCTTTTGAAGAGAAGTAACTGACTACAATATATTTTTTACAATACTAAACCAAACTTTACTCTTTGTACTTCATTGTAGCTGCCATTGTAACCTGGCAAGTTGCCTCAGAAAATATTCATGGAAACTGTTTTCTACACGTTAAAGCCAAGAAGGTGTTTGGGGTTCGTTGGCTTTGATTTACAAGGGAAAATTACGTTTTATTAACCTGATAGCCTTCTGCTATCCAACTGCCGAGCTTGGTGGGTGAGGGGAGAGAGTAGATGTTGTTTGTCTCAAGTTTAGTAAGGCTTTTGACATCATCTCTGATAAGATCCCACGGACAAGCTGATGAAGTATGTCTTAAGTGCACAATCAAGCGGGCTGAAAACTGGCTGAACTACCCATCCCAGAGGGTTGTGATCAGGGACATACAGTCCAGTTGGAGGCAAAACACTAGAGCTCCCTAGCATCTCATACTGGGGCCAGTAACGCTTAACATTAACGACCTTTATGGTGAGACAGAGGGTGGCCTATGCAAATTTGCAGTTTGTGTGGCTGAAATACTGTATGGTTATGCTGCTATTCATAGAATCATAGAAACACAAGGTTGGAAAGGACCTACAAGATCATCTAGTCCAACCATCCTCCTGTCACCAATACCACCCACTGAGCTATAAATCATGTCTTGTAGCACCTTATCCAGACAGTTCTTGAACACCGCCAGGGATGGTGACTCCACCACCTCCCTGGGCAGGCCATTCCAGTGCCTGACCACTCGTTGGGAGAAAAAGTGTTTCCTGACATCTAATTAAAGTCTCCCCTGGTGCAACTTGTGGCCATTCCCTTGAGCCCTGTCATTATTTGTCTGGGAGAAGAGGCCAACCCTCTCCTCTTTACAACCTTCCTTCAGGAAGTTGTAGGGTGCGATGAGGTCTCCCCTGAGCCTCTTCTCCAGACAATCACATCTCCCTCAGCCATATTCAGAGGGACCTGGGCACGCTGGAGAAATGGGCCAAGAGGAACCTTATGAAGTTCAACAAGGGGAATCTACATCCTTCTCCTGTGAGTTGCCAGAATTTCAGCTGCATAGTTTCATGGAAAACAAGTCATACATGTCAAAATATACTCCTGGATACAGCTTTCAGGTCTGCCCATTCTACATGTAAGCCTTGAACTATAACAGTAAACAATAAGAGGCACAAAACCATTATTCACAAATAAGTAATACCACGACTGTTTTTTGGTTTTTAATGCATTTTCATGACAGTCTGTAGTCCTGTAGAACATTAATGAATTTGGAGTTAAATATGCCACCAGTGTGGTAGTTTGCATTGGGAACTTTTATCCCCTTAAACAGAGAGCTTGTCTAGCCGTGGCCACTGGTTCCAGAGACCATGCAAAGATTTGAAATGTACAGCAATAAGGAGAGCAGTATCTTTTCATGTAGAATTCTTCCAAGATTAAATTTACCCTATCAGCCAGGCAATGTGACCTGTATTGCAAAATAGCAACTTTTACTGGAGAAGTTTCAGCAAACGGGCTTTCTGAAACTTACCATATACGTAATACCAGCAATTCTGAAGAGGCATAGAGATGGTTGGGAAGATAGACTCTATGCTGGTTCAGTGAGATTTTAAAAAGAATCATATACAGAATGTTTTTATATTCTTTGTTGTATTTTTTTAACCAAGCAGTGATTAATTGGATGGTTTTTAATTGAAAAAAATTGAAGTGAAATGTTCACTGCTTATCAACATCACCAGTTGTGTCATTAGAAATGGCACCCAAGCAGCAAAACACAGTAGCTTTTAAAATGGTTGTTTCTCTCTGTTGCCTGCACTTGAAAGCCAGAAGCAGAACCCTGTGCATCATTATCTCAGGAAAAGAAAAAAAAAAAAAGACTTCTGGAGATGGCCTTCACCTTTTTTCAGTGAAGGTCCTGTTCCACCCAGCCTCAGGTGTGACCGGCTAGACAGCTATGATGTTCCAAATAAGAGCATGTCATAGAAGTATAAGGCCTAGGGCTTTATGCTTTAGTTTCTTCCTTTCAGTATAGATACCTTTCACAGTAAAAAATGATGAAGAAGATGACCTGAAGATGCAGAGAAGTTATTTTCAATAATTCTGAAATCCTATTATTATTGCTGCTGGTCTTCTTTCCTTGTTTCCTCCATCATTTCCTGGTTCTGTTACTCAAATTGAATTCTCTATACAGAGAAAATTTACTTTATTTTCTAGGATACAGTTCTTTTAGTTGTTCTGCAAAATGGTCACTTACTTATGTACCGTATGGATAATGTTCCATTCCCTGCTGAATCTCCACTAAATGTGCTTCTTTTACTCTATCAGCTGATATATTAGAAGCTCTAGCCAGGAAACAGATCTAAAAAAATATCTCATGATGTTTGAGATAAAAATTAACCTGTAGCTGTCACAGGCATTAGAGAGTTTGGGTGGTTGGGTTTTTTTCTGAGGACAAGGTAATTTGAGCTTTTTGTAGCTTCAAAATTGCTTTTTCTCACGTTTATTCAATTTAAATTTTTTACAGTTAATATTTTACTTTACCACTAATAAAGATTCGGATTGTTTTAAAATTTGTAGAAAAATTAATTCTAGATATTTAGATTAAACGGGAAGAGGAGAATACTTATGATTCGAATAAACCCTCGCTTTACAAATTCTTATAAAACCTGGAAGTTACTGCCTATAACTTTGTGAATGGGTGCCAAATTCCCCTTGGGCTGATGCTCACTACGTTGCTGGATTTTCCCACCATTTAAAATGCCCTTTGGAGATCGTATTGGCGGAACGTAACAGCGGGTCGCATTGCTCCTCTTGCCGCTTTGCTCTGGAGGAACATGCATGGCCTTTGAGAAAGCGTGAGGTACGCCGTAGGGTTTGACTACCCCTTAGAAGGCTCCACATTTTGTGCTTAGCTCTACTTGTTAAGAACATCTGAGTTACTCCTTTTGGGGACACCGGACCCCAGCTCCGGTGCGGTGCTCGACGTCCCCCTGCCTACTCCCCCGGCCGCCGCCCTGCGCCGCCCCGGCCCCGGCCCCGGCCCCGCCCCTCCGGCCATGGGCTCTCCAGCTCCAGCCGCTGCAGCGGCTCGTGATTTCCTGCCGCTGCTCGTTCCGCGGAGGCCGTACAATGTCTCTGCAAGGGGCGGCGGGGGCTGAGGAGCTGATTTTCTATGTGAATGGGAGGAAGGTAAGTGTTGTCCAGAAAGAATGTGGAGGAAAGGGGGGCTGCTGTTCCAGAAGTAACCACGAAGGGTATGGGCACAAATTTGTTTTCCTCGTGGGTGTATAACTGAATACTTATACAAGCCTGCGGAAGCATTCCTGCCCATTTACTCCTTGCTGGGAAAGAAACAAATCAGCCTCCAAGTATTACTTTAATTAGTTAATGCTCTCCTGCAAGCGTTGTTAGAATGGGAAAAGCAGCAGAGGAGCACTAACATGATTACAACATCCCATTTTAGCTAGCTCTGCTCTATCTGAGGGGAAAGCATGTCAAAGTGAAATGGACTTTCAGCTGGGTATCGTATGTGACTGGTGAGCAAACTAGTTTTTCATTTGTACGTGCCTGGCTTCTTATCTTCAATGGTATCACAGAAGAGGCATCAGATGATACCAGATTTTGAGAGGCACAACAGGAAGTTGGCAAGACTCGTGAGCCAAAAAGGACTACTGGCCAACATAAAGATAATATTGCAGGAATAAGATTGAAATGGTTGTTGGTTCAATGGGACTGGAAGGAACTAGCTGATTCTAAGCAATGGAATAAGAAATACTGTAACCAGTCAAGAATGTAGACATCTCTATTGCTCTCTGTTGTTAGTCTATCATGGCAACTGAAAGTTTATCTAAATAAAGCTCGAAGAAAAATAGTTCCTGCTGATAGCCTTAAAGGCTTCCTCTGATGTTCATCCCAGTAGGTTAAAGTGCCAGGGAAGCTCTAAAATCTGCAAATAATTATTTCTTTATATTAAGCTGCCTCTGTTGTAGCAAAGTTCTGCTGCAGTTTTATGTCTAGTGTGGCGGAAGTCAAATTCACTCAGTATGACCTTTCACTGAGCAGCAATTATTTTTAGTAGTTGCAAGGTGCCCGGGCACTTCTTTGCTGGAAACGTATCTGTCTGAAAAGGAATTTCCAGAAGGAGCCCAAATTCTCTTGTGGTCTTTAGCAATTAGTCTAGTTCTATGAGAGAGGTCCAGAGAGGGATTCTGCTCTAGGTTTTGGGAATATAGTCTGTGCGCTGAATTTTGAAAAGCTTTGGTTTCTTGGTTAAACCTTGTTTTTCATGTCTTGCTGCAGATAATAGAGAAAAATGCTGATCCTGAACAAATGCTGTTGTCTTATTTGCGAAAGAGACGTATCCTTTTCTTCTCTGTTCCCTTAAGTCACTCATTTGAAAGCCTTACCTGAGCAAAATTCTCATAAATGCTACTTCAAAGGTGATTTAGTAGGTTGAGGAAGTTGTGACTGCCTTAAGCTAAAACAACCAATATTAAACGGGGTGTCTTTCTTAGGCCAAATACTCTACATCAAGCCGCTGTATTTTTAGCCTCGTTTCACGAACAAAGAACGTTCTGCCATCAGACATAACTGTGTATCTGTGCTCCTCCCCTCTCCCCCCATAAGGAAACCCAAGAACCTCTTGGCCAGTGTACATGAAGCTTAACAGAACAGGAGCTTCCAAGTTTTGTAAGCCTCTCACAGGGAAAGGGAGAACTTGTGGTGAGACCCTGAGTCTGGTGGAATTATGAGGTAATCTCTTTTTTTTCTTATGATAAGGACTCCGAACATCTCTAAACTCAAAAACCAGGTTTAATAGTAACTAAATATGAATAAGTATGTTTTTAAACCAGAATAAACATAAATTAGTTAGACAAAGAATAGAAGTTGGGAGAGCTACAGCTCTTCCCCTGCCAGTTTTGTCTTTGCAGACAGGGTTTTCCCTGCTGTCTTGGTTTCAGTTCACAGCTTTCTGCGTTGCTAGAAATTGTGTAGCTCTTGATTTGATCTTTCCCTCTTTTTCTCTTTACCATTTCAGAGGCCTGACCATGTGTCTGCTCTCACATGTTCTTAGTAGTTTTCCAAAATCTGCTGCGCCACAAGCTTATTCTCAGTGTTCATGAAGCTGTTGCATAATATTCTGAACACATGTGTAGGGACTCGCAGCCAGGAGCAGTGAGGAAGTGTGGGGAAGAACAGAATCTCTCCTTTATGCAGCTTCCTAGACTCTCATGAAATATTTTCCCACCAGGCAAGTGAGATGCCATATCCTTTAGAATTCACAAAAGAGACAGTTTTTATATTTGTCTCAAAAACTTAAGTCAAAACATACTTATTACTGGTCAGTCGTAAGGAGTCTGGAGCAGAACAGGTTGCTGTAGTTATGGTGCTTATGAAATTATTCAGTAATTTGAACAACTTCACACTCCATCAGACTATAAAAAGTAGAATAATGAAATTGTTTAGGCTGGAAAAGACACTTAAGATTATTGAAGTCTAACCATTAACCTAAGAGTACCAAGTCCAGCACTAAACCATGTTCCTAAGTGCCACAACTACCCAACTTTTAAATACATCCAGGGATAGTGACTTAACCACTTCCCTGGACAACATGTTCCAGTGCTTGGTAACCCTTTTAGTGAATATCTTTTTCCTATTGTCCAATCTAAACCTCCCGTGGTGCAACCTGAGACCATTTCCTCTTGTCCTATCACTTATTACTGGGGAAAAGAGACCAACAGACAGTTGAAGAAGCTTAGTACCAGCCCTGTCACAAGAGTTATACTTTATTGGTTAAAGCACATTTATGAGTGAGATAATAGAATTCTGCACTGACTTGGCCTCACGTCTTGAAAAATCAATTAACCTTTCTGTATCATTATACCTGGCTTATAAAAAGAGAATAAGATAGACTTGTTTTCAGGAGCTAGTTGGTTTCACCATATAGTTTAAATGTCATACTGTAGTATTGCTGCCCTCTCTTGCTTAGGTCTGTATGACAGTGTGCTATTCCCCAAGATGTGCCTGCTCAGCTGTGTCAGAGACCACTTTTTTAGCCAGACAGAGGAGTTGATCCTGTTCACAGTAAGTCTCCACATATAGTTGAGTTAACATAGCTAGGGGGACAGCTAACTTTCATAAAGAGACACCAATTAATGTCAGGGAACAAAAATATAGGGCGGGAATATCTTGTGCTGATGTTGCCAAACTCTTTATAATGTGAAATGAATGCCTGAGTGAGCGTGAGTAAATTTGGCCTCTTCCAGTAATGTGTTTTATAATAGCGAGGTACAGTAAAACACCTCTCGAAGCATCCTATCAGCTCTTTTTTNNNTTTTGTTTGAGGCTAAGTGCTGTAGGAATCTGCACATTAGGTTGTTGTTAACTGGAAGACTCACTGCAAATTAACAAGTAAATAGAAGTGCAAGAAGGGAAGAAATTGTATCTTAAAATGTATTTGATTTATCTGACAGGTTGGGATGCTTGTGAAAGGGCTCAGTAAAGCACTCTACAGTGGAAAAAGTGGTAGAGCTTAATTAGATAAGACCTTAAAGCATCTCAAATCTTTACTGCAAATGAAGATTGTTAACTCTGACAAACTTTTTTTCGTTTGGTGATGTGGTATGAAAAGAGGGTGGCCTGTTTTCACCCCATCATTCCTGGCTCCTGGCTGACAGTCCTCTTTGTGTATCTTGTGCCAGCTGTGGAGTTCCACAGACTTCTCTGTGTAATAACTCTACTCACTAAACCAGCAGAAAAGTAACCCAGGGAAAACAGAGACTTCAAGCTAGATTAGGGACTCGGTCACTAATTAGTCAGCTCATCATTAGTTGGTTCACGGAAGGAACTGGTTAGAAAAAGATGTGATGAATGAGATCTTGTGTTTTGGAGCAGGTAGTACTGGGAAGAGAAAGGACAGAAGAGGAGGAAGAAAAGGGGAGTAAGGCTTCATTTTGGTGGCTGTTGAACATTAGATGTTTATCGATTCACAGCTTCAGATTGGCTACTGTTCCAGATTCACAGAAATTATCACATCTCTTTTAAGAGTGATATTTTAGATCAGATGCAAGGTTAATATCCTGACTATAAATGGGGCTTCGGGGAAAACCTGGGATATTTGGTTTAGTGTTCCACTGGAACTTCAGATATACAGCTATTTTGCCTATTACACTTTCTTTTAATATTTTCACTTAGAAAGCTATTTTTCACTTCCTCTTTCTGTCCTAACTTACTCCTTTACCAAATGATGTCACTGAGTTTTCTGTTTTCTTGGGAACAGGATTTTGGCCATGTCGTCCCTTAGCTTCAATCTTATTTTCCCTGAAAATTTTAATCCAACATAGGAAGGAGTCTGATAAATATGCTATCATACCAAACCAACCAAAAAGGTAGCCTCATGGCTTTCAGCAGAATAAGGGATAAAATGAAACCTGATAATTTGTTTTTTCCCTAATGACAACATTTCCAGTCCGTCTTACAGGAACAAAGTACGGCTGTGGAGGAGGTGGCTGTGGTGCCTGCACAGTGATGATATCGACTTATGAGCCAGCTTCAAAGAAGATACGGTACTCCTAACAGAATATTTTTAAAACCACACCAAATTTTATGACTGTAGATACTATTTGCAGTTACAAAACTGTAAAAAAAAGTTAGTAGTGAAAGAATCCAAAGGAAGGGTCACTTTAATCTAAAAGAGAAAGCTATAAAAATATTATCTATTTACCTATGTTGTAAATTTGCTGAAATATCATGCTCAAATGCTTAATTTGCTCATACATGCTGAGAGGAAGAGACATCTGTTGTGCTGACCACTGGAATGTGGCTCCTACCTGCAGCTCTGTCATGTGCCTGATGGGAAGACAGAGCAGGCAGAAGTTCGAGTCTTACCAACCTTTAATAGCAAACTCCCTCCCTACACCCCACCCACAAAAAGAAGGACTTTGGAACTCAAAGTCAGAGTTTCATTAAAATAAAAACCACAATAAATTGTTTTCCAATTGAGAAAACTCCAGTCAAATTGTTAAATGGCAACATGTCATTGCCAGTTGAATACTTTTTAGGTGGGGAAAAAGTTAAAGTGTTCGAGGTGTTCCTTTTCACAATTGCATTACATTGGAATACAAGGCAAATGAAAATCTTGAAAGTTATTATAAGAGATAAAGTTAAAACAGTCAGAGTAACAGTTGAAAAGAAACATTTTAACTGCAGTAAACCAAAATATTTTATTGCTAATGATCAAAAGCTTTGAAGAGTTTCATTTGGCATGTTGGTCCTAGTTAGAATTATATTTATTTTACCTGAGGATTTCCTTTGGGACAGGAAATTAATTACAAATTTTCCACAGTGATTCTTTACTTCCTGCAAATAATTCCACCAACTCAACCCTCCAAACCACACTTGACAGGTTCCTTGTGGGTAAGAGAGACAAGTGGGCTAGAAAAGACTGAAGTGCTAAGGAAGATATAAATTCTACAGAACTGTCCTCATAGACAGTTTTTATACTGGGGACAAGAGACACAGGTAGTAAGTGATCCCTTCTATAAACCTTTTTCTCTTCGCAATACAAGTGATGATAGTGACTGTATAAACTATGTCTTGGTTGGCTGCAGAATAATATTAATGCATCTTTATTATAATAAAATAATAATCATGTCCTTTATTCTCTTTTATGTTCCAAAGACATTATTCAGCAAATGCATGTTTGCTTCCCATTTGCTCCTTATATGGCGCTGCAGTCACCACAGTGGAAGGTGTTGGAAGTACAAAAACCAGGGTTCATCCAGTTCAGGTGAGAGTACAGTATCACTGTGTAAGAGGATTACTGATTTCTTCCTTTGTATGTGCTGGCTTGAGTGGCAGTGCTTTTAGGGCATGGAAATTTCACATGATGATTATTCTCCTTGCTAAATGATAACAGAAAACAACACAAGTTTCTGGTGGTTGATTGATCAAGACAGATGAGATATGGCTCATGATGAATCTTGCTTTAATACTGACAGCTTGATCAAATAGTTGGTGTGTAAGAATTGTTGGAGTGGATCAGGCTTGTGTTCTATTTGGGCACATCTTGGACAGTGCCCCATGTCATGCTTTCAGCCAAATTTACCAAAACCAGACTGACAGATGGCCCTTCCTTCCCCCTGAAAAAGAAAGGAGAGGAAGAGGATAAGGAGATTTATGAGTTTAGAGTGAACTAAACTACTGTAATGAAATATTAATACTAAAATTCAAACCAACCATAAAAAGGAAGAAAATAATGAAATAGATACAATATATACAAAACTGCATCAAACTCCAAGGATGACAATCATATCACCAGCAGGCGTCAGGAAAAGTCCCAGACTGGACTCAGTGATCAACAGGAGCTGGATTCCAGGTCTGGAGTCAGCAATGCTCAAATCAGGGTCAAAGGCAGACGAACAGACAGGGTCATCCTCAGACACTGGCCATCGAAGAGAGAGAGTTGACCCTTTGATTCCTCAGCTTTTATACTGACCGTGATGCAGATGGGATGGAGTAACCCAGTTGGCCAGTTTTGAGTCACCTGTGTCCTGTCCGCTCCTCCCTACAGCTGCTTTTCTGCTTCTGATCATCCAATGGGGCGAATAACACAATCACCTGCCCTTGGTTGTTACAGCAATAAGTATAAGCAAGGGCCTCTCTGCAGACCATCCCTTGGTAGAATCAGGTCTTATCACTGTGAGAGTGAACAGTTTCTGAACAATCTGCTGTTAATGTCAGAGTTTAATTAGTTAGAAGAGGCCCAGCTACAAAAGTGAAATTGTAAAACAGAAAATAGGTTGTGTTTTACCTCAAACCAGGACACCCCTTTAGCTGATGTTTTAGTATGAATGCAAAAAAGACAGAAATCCACTGAAGATTAATTAGCTTCCTTGGTAAGGTGTTCCTGGGCATCACATTCAAAATAATTATTCTTACCTGAGATACTTAAACTGTTTTACTTAAAAAGTCAGATTTACTATGAAAGTCTCCCGTTTATGAAAGAGTTCATTTAGAATAGTGATGTAGGCTGGAAGGTGTGCTATTTGCGCTACTTTATTTCAGGAAAGGCTTGCCAAATGCCATGGTTCCCAGTGTGGTTTTTGCTCCCCTGGAATGGTGATGTCCATATACACTTTGCTAAGAAACCACCCAGAACCAACTTCAGAGCAGATGATTGCAGCTCTGGCTGGTAAATATTGTCACTTTTTTAATTTGTAGGTATGTCCTTGAACCATTTTCTTCAGGCACTTTCTGTATGTGAGTGCATGTCTGTGTGAGTACCCACGTATGCATGTGTGTATGTACTCTGTACAAATTGTGCTTCCCAGCAGAGTTGCTACTGGATACAGACTTTGTATTCCCTGTCATTCTTTTCTGCTGGAAAATGAAACATGGACCTGTCAATTGTTTCAGGGGCAGGTGTTCAAAACATCCCCATATGTGTCTTTTGAAATGCTTTAAATCAGTTGTGCAAAAATGGTGGCATCTTGGAGAAGTAAATGTATCTGAGGGTCTCTGAGATCCTGTTACATCTGGAATTGAGAATGTCGTAAACCTCACAGGAGAGCCCCTCTGTGGTAAGAATAAAGCAGTCAAGGTAGAGAGATACAGACCATCAAGGGAAACCATGAGCATTTATTGCAGGTAAAATAGCCTTCTTTCTTCTGGTGTGCTATAGAGTCACAGTGGAGCCAAAAGCATTTCCTGTTACTGAGGTGAACTTAGATGGCGGTGTAATGCTAACTCCCTTCACTGTTAGAAATAAGTCAGGAGTAAGAATAAAAACATTTTGAGTGGGTGAAGAGTATTGTGCAATCTCTTGTTCTTCTGCATACTAAGTTGTAGTCAGCATTCCCTCTAGTGCAGCTCTCAAGTATTTCATACTCCCCTTGAAACAATAACCCCTTTTCTTAAGCTGCAGGGTCCTAAGTCTTGTGACACTGATCTTTTTTGACTTTGGGAGAGCTAACACTTCTTAAGCTTCAAAAACACATATCTTATATAAAGACATGACATTTTAAAGCAACAGCCTTTAAATCAAAGCTTTTTCTTACTCATTTCCTTTTTTAAGGGAACTTGTGCCGCTGTACTGGATACAGGCCGATCCTAGATGCCTGTAAAACCTTCTGTAAGGTAAGAAGTAGTGATGATAAGAATACAATATTGTGCCCATTAGTATGGGCCCATATGTATACTAACCATCAAGATGTTCATTAGGATCGTCTCTTTCCTCTGTTAAGGGGTGTAGGTCCAAGTAAGGTGTATAGTGGTCTAACCCGTTACATAAGTTTTGGTTGACACAAATGAACCAGGTGTCTAGCCTGAATTGTGGACAATAATCTCAAGTGACTCCATGTGTTTTACTGTGAGTCAGTACTGACATAAATAAAAGCAGAATTTGGATTGATGTTCTTAATAATTTATCACGTAATTCAACATGCCAGAAACCTACAGTGAAAGAAATAGGAAAGTGTACAGTAGGTAAAAGAAATAATGCAGACCACCTACGTGTGCTCTCACAAGGTCAACTGAATTTCATGTAGTATGAATTATTTTGTATTAAGGACTTCAGCATTCCATGTTTTTAAGTTATTTTTAATATTACTTCTGTAACATATGATCCTTCCAATATAGTTTATTAGTAGACTTCCTGAAGAACTGTTTTGAAATATAAAGAGACGTTCTTATCAGGTTAAGCAGGCTAAACCTCACTGACATTCTGGTCAGTATTTCACTAGTGGAATATTCCTACTTTAGGAATCTGTTTGTTGTCAAAGGAAAGCAAATAGAAAGTGTTGCTTGGATCAAGAAGATGATTTGTTTGACAAAGAAGAGAAGGTAGGCTTTTAAGTATTTTACCTATCCCATTTAGATATAAAATTTATACAAGAATATTGCATGGCTTTTCTTTTGTAATTAAAGTGGATGCAGTATACACTGCCATTTTTTCCTCCATTTTGTTCACCTTACATAATAATGTTTGTAAACTAAGATATTTTATTATTACTTACAAGAAATCTGGAGATTGTTGTGGTTTCAGCCAAAATTACCAAAACCGGATAATTACCAAATACCAGTTTTGGTAATTTTGGGCCTCTCTGCACACCATTCCTTGGTAGAATCAGGTCTTATCACTGTGAGAGTGAACAGTTTCTGAACAATCTGCTGTTAATGTCAGAGTTTAGTTAGTTAGAAGAGGCCCAGCTAAAAAAGTAAAATTGTAAAACAGAAAATTGGTTCTGTTTACCTCAAACCAGGACAGAGATATTTCTAAAAATTAAGATTTCTATGTGTATATTTGTATGAGGAGCCAGTGATGTGGCAGGTAGTTGGTATAAGGTAGTTTGGATCTCCAGAGCTGAGATTTAAGCAGCATTCTAAAGCAACGCATTCTACGCAAGGTAAGGCATAATAAGGAAAGGCATTCTAAGGAAAGGAAAGGCATTATGAGGCAAAGCAAGGCATTGTGAGGCAAGGCAAGTCAAG
>VZTM01007268.1:163-16029 GCA_013400555.1 Jacana jacana
CATACTAAGAAGGAACGAGAGGAGCCTGCACTGCTTCTCTTTTCAAAGTCCTTTTCCCTTGATCAAGCAGGCTGGAATTTTTGGGGCTGCTGACACCTGAGGTGTGAAACCAGCCTAGGTAAGCTGGAGGCATCTCCAAAATACTTGGGGATATCAAAATCAGCAATGATTTCTGGGTAAAAGCATTCACAACTGGAATTTCTTTACAGTATTAGGAAGACTGTAGGAGATCTGTTTGAACCACTGTAGGTAGGGGAGATTCTGCTCAGGGTTCATACTGCAAGGGTAGAAAATACTGTATACTCTATATGTTAATAATTTGTTACTCCTAAACTCAGATTTTCAGGAATGTGCTGGAAGTTTAAAAGAGACCCTTATTTTGATGAAACTATTTACTAAGAGCAATTATGCTGTTCTCAGTGGGAAGTGCTGAGGTGTGTGTGTCTGAGTGTCTCACTGACTGATCTGAGACTGATCTGAGTGTCTCACTAACTGAGTGTGCTCACTGGCTGATTCTTCATCTGTCAGGTGCAAAACAATGCAGCAATTATTGTGGCAAATCATCTGAGACTGAGCATTAAAGCTACAGACAAACTGCTTTTCCCATCTTAAAAAAAAAAAGCAGCAGTTCCACTGTTTGTCCCCAGCTTAGAGAAGATTGAGAAAATTAAGTTGAAATTCACTTCATCATATTGCATTTTGGTAGGAAAAAATATAAAAGACAGTAAGTATTATGATGTTTTAGCTGTTCTACTTGCACACTGAGTACAATGAAGCTTGTGGAGAAACGCAGACTCCTTTTATTTTAGTGAGGGATCACTGAAAGGATTTTCTGACTGCATACAGCAATAGCACCTTTTTGAAGGACAAGTAACTAAATGAAGAACAACCTACATCCTAAAATTAATTAATGGCAAAGTAAAGTACCTTTAATGATCATTAATTTTAAGGAAATTTTTAAGTAGTTGAATATTTTTTGTGACTAAAAATTGCAAATTATCATAATTTTTGACTTGCTCCTGCAAGTCTGAAATTTGGAAATTTGAGTAAGGAAAAATAAGATACAAATGCTGGGTTTGTGCCTGGAAGTCATTACTGGATAAAGGCATCTCCTCACACAAGAGTGAATACATCTTTTCTCACTTTTGCACTAACATTTTACATCACCAAACGGTAGTACTATTGTCCCTGCATGAAGACCTCTGGATGGAAGGGATGTTTTAACAATACAAAATGGGTATTTACTCCCTCTAAAGGCTCAAAAACATAAGCAAGAATTTACAGTTCTGTTAGGGGAACTCTAATTGGAAGAAATTTTCAGCAAACTTTTTGTAGGCCTACCTAGTGTGTTCCACCAAGGGAAAACCCTAGGGTTCATTACTTTACAGACAGAAGACCTCTGGCAACTACTGCCNAAATCCTGAACAGTAAAGTCAATGCCCATTTTCTGAAGTTAGGAATTTGTGAACAGTGTCAGGACTAATGTTTAGGCAATATTATTACAGTGGCTATGCTAAAAAAATATTAATGGGAAGTGACAGAGTTAATAATAAGAGTACTGAATCCAAAGTCAGAGAACAAAACAGAACATAATAAAACCCAAATCTGTATGTACACAGTTTGGAAATTTATTTCAGGACTGAATTCTAATAGAATTTCTTATCACTGACTGCTGCCTAAAACTAACAGGAATTTGGAAGCAAAAATCAAGTTGTTTAATAAAGTCTGTACTTCTCAGTGTTATATGCTGGGTAGGTCTGTCTGTTGTAGTTGTTTGAGGAGGGCATGCCAGGACCTGGCAGAGCCTCTGCTTTTAATAAACAAAGCTTCCTATTTTACTAATGAGTACTTTCAGCTAATGAGAATACTGTAGTTGAGAGCTGTATTAATTCCCACACACTGGAAGGGAAGCAAAACTGAATCAATGACACCACAGCTGTCAGGGGGCTGAACAAGAACAATCTCAGGACAAATTAAGTCTTCAATTTTAACAGTTCTGTGCATCTATGTACAGTTGTATCTCATGAGTATCATTGCCTTTAGCAAGTTTGTCCAAAGATATCTTATTTGAATTTATTAAGAAATTCTAACAGTGGAAAAGGAATAGATTAGTGCTCACTTGGTCTTAGCTATATCGGTTATTTAAGACCAAGAAGTATAAATGAAAATTCCTATTATAACATTCATGAAATGCTTTATGTGCCTTCATGATAGTATATCTACTGAGTAAGGACATGTTGTTTTTATTAACTTACTAGAGAGAAAGAAACTAAAGCACTCATTGTGTTGCAAAGTGCTTTTGTTCACCTTGATCATGATCACAGAATTCTTAACAACAAACCCCCTTTATTTAAAAAGTAACACACCTGAATAAAACTGAACTCCCTCCAGTTTAAGGCACTGTTTACTGAAGGGATGGAAGTTACTGCCAGCAAAGAAAGCAATCCAAGACTCATTATTCCAAAGGAGATATACATTTCGATTCGCCACACTTCTTCCTCATTCCAAGAATTTTCAACATTTGTATGAACCTGATGAAAGAGCAGAAAGGAAGCACTTTATTCTACAGAGTATTTAAAATATCAACAGAAGTTATTTTGTCGATTAAAAATCTACAGTCATAGGACAACTATAAAATGAGGTCAAATATTTCAGAGATTTCCTCATGTCTTGGAGAAAAACAACTATTTCCTTACTGCTGGTATTGGCTCTTGCTTGATTAAAAATATATTAAACGTGGAAACTTAGATTAGTTGTTAAAAGAAAATGTAACTAACATTACACAGTATTTGTAACAATTATGTTATAAAAACAGACAAATCTGCACATTACTATATACTGTAGAAAAGTAGCTGTGTTCATCAGAACCTGGAAATTTAAATTCTGTAATGTAAATTGAGTAAACCTGTAATTTG
The DNA here is from genome assembly GCA_013400555.1 of Jacana jacana. NCBI lineage: Eukaryota > Metazoa > Chordata > Aves > Charadriiformes > Jacanidae > Jacana > Jacana jacana. The sequence continues at coordinate 3,079 of VZTM01007268.1, forward strand.
TTTGTAGTTTGTTACGTTTAGAAATAATTTAGCATAATTTTCTGGTTTTGCTTTAGCTTCCTATGCTGAGTCCAAATTATTTTGCCTCTTTCAACTGAACACCAGATATGTCCAAGGTTTTCTTGTTGGAGACCTGAACTAGAAAAAAAGAAACAACTCAGGTCCTTAACCATGAACTTATTTTTCTGCTTTCAGGTGAACTATTGTTATATGGCATGTCTTGAAAGAGGTTCACTATGAATATTAGGAAGTGAGAGTTTTACAATATTATTAAAACAAAGGTAATTTCTTAGTAAAAGTATCAGTGGGTCCTTTACTAATCTTAAGTGTAAACAATTACATTTTCTTGCTGCCTTTTATAGTTTTGCTCTTTCTGCCTTTCTCTTAAGGTTGATTTTTCATCCTAGCCCTTTTAGAATTTGTGGACCCAGTCCCTTTTAATCTGTTCCATGTGATTTACCTCCTTAGTTTGCTTTTTTTTCCTGTTCCATAGTATCTCTCTTTCCTGCAGATTTTAGGTGCTGAATGGTAATGCTCCTTTTCTGTCACTTTAAAGGTGACAATAAGCTACCTCACTGATGGATAGGAGCATCAGACTCTCTTCTAAAGGGTGACAGATTTGTAAGAGGTTGTTTCAGGGTTATGCAAGACCAATTGCTCCTGAGAACTGTTAATCAATTTCTATTGTCTGGAATACATGATGTTCACAGACTTTTTAAAGAATAAAATATATTTACCAGTGGTCCAAACTGTTAAAAAGTAACAGCATTCTCATTTTGTAAACATCTGTAAGCATTATTACAGAATCTACCCTTATACTTTTTTCACACTTGTAAATGCACTTACGATAGGTCAGGCCCATCAGCCTGACCTCAGTACCATGAAAGATCATGGAGAGGATCATCTTGAGCAAGTACAGGGCAGCCAAGGGATCATGGCCAGCCAGCATGGGTTCATGAAAGGGAGGTCCTTCCTGCTTAACCAACTTGATCTCTTTCTATAACCATGTGACCCGCCTTCTGGATAGGGGGAAGGCTGTGCATGTTGTCTACCTGGACTTTTGTAAGGCCTTTGATACCGTCCCCACAGTGTTCTCCTGGGGAAGGTGGTGAATCATGGCGTAGACAAGTGTACTCTTCACTGGGTGAAAAAATGGCTGGATGGCTGTGCCCAGAGAGTTGTGATTAATGGCAGCTGGTCACGAGTGGTGTCCCCCAGGGCTCAGTATAGGGGCCAGTTCTCTTTAACATCTTTTTTAATGATCTGGATGAGGGAATCAAATGTGCTCTCAGTAAGTTTGCAGATGACACTAAACGAGGTGGGAGTGTCAACCTGCTTGAGGGTAGAAAGACTATGCAGAGAGATCTAGACAGGCTGAAACAAAGGGCCAAGGCCAAACGGGATGAGATTCAATAAAGCCAAGTGCCAGGTCCTACATTTTGGTCACAACAACCCCAGACAACACTACAGGCTTGGGGAAGTGTGGCTGGAAAGCTGCCCAGCAGAAATGTACCTGGGGGTGTTGGTGAACAGCCAGCTTCACATGAGCCAGCAGCATGCCTTGGTGGACAAGAATAGAATCATACAATCATTTTGGTTGGAAGAGACCCTTGGGATCAAGTCCAGCCATCAGTCCTCCTCTACAAAGTTCTCCCCTACACCATATCCCTCAACACCACATCTAAACAACTCTTAAACACAGTCAGGAATGGTGACTCCGCCACTTCCCTGGGCAGCCGATTCCAGTGACTGACCACTCTTTCCATGAAGAATTTTTTCCTAATGTCCAGTCTAAACCTACCTTGTTGAGCTTGAAGCTATTCCTTCTATTCTATCACTAATTGCCCGTGAGAAGAGACTAGCACCAAACTCTCTATAATGTCCTTTCAAGTAGTTGTAGAGAGTGATGAGGTCTTCCCTCAGCCTCCTCTTCCTCAAACTAAACAGTCCCAGCTCTTTATAAGATTTATGTTCCAGGCCTTTCACCAGTTTTGTTGCCCTCCTCTGCACTCACTCCAGCACCTCGATATCTCTCTTATGTTGAGGTGCCCAGAACGGGACACAAGAAGGTCAACAGCATCCTGGATTGTATCAGGAATAGTGTGTCCAGCAGGAAAGTGATAGTGCCCCTTGTACTTGGAGGAGAGCCACCAAGCTGTTGGGGGTCTGGAGAGCAAGTCCTATCAGGAGAGGCTGAGGGAACTGGGCATGTTTAGTTTGGAGAAGAGGAGGCTGAGGGGAGACCTCATTGTCCCCTATGACTACCTGAAAGGAGGTTGTACAGATGTGGGTGTTGGCCTCCTCTCCCAAGTGAATAATGACATGACCAGAGGAAATGGTATGAAGTTGTGGCAGGGGAGGTTCAGATTAGATGTTAGGAATAATTATTTTACTGAGACGGTGGTCAGGCACTGAAACAGCCCGCCCAGGGAGGTTGTGGAGTCGCCATCCCTGGAGGTATTTAAGAAACATGTAGATGTGGAATTTCAGGGGATGCTCTAGTGCCCGAGATTGTTTGGTGTGGTGGTTGTTGTTGTGGTGAGGTTTTTTTGGGGGTGTGTGTGGTGTTTATGTTTGGACTTGATCTCAAAGGTCCCTTCCAACCATGAAGATTCTGTGATTCTGCGATATACATACTACCGCCCTGTTAAATATGCATACTATACATAGCTCAGAAACTCAGAATTTTCTTGATGTTGCATTTATCCTGTCTATCCTCACATTTTCCTTATGTATATTACTACCAGGGATTTCAGTGGAACATATCCTCGATTCCCCCTACTACGTAAACTTAACTACAGCTTGACCCATGAGGTGAATACAATGCACAGATGTTTCTTTTAGCTTCTGTTCTTATTCAGCATACATACGGTAAACCATAACATTCTCTGCTGAAAATAGTGGAACAGATTAAGAAAATATTCACAAGTCATGTGCATATAGCCAAGGCATTTTTGGCTTACTGAACCAAAGACTGGCTTACCTGTTGATATGCCATATTGAGGAACAGGTATCGCTCCGACCTCCTCATAGGTAAGCAGAGGCTGTATGCCACATGTACTGTTGCAAAGAAAAAACTGAGCAGGCCAAGCTGCTTCCGACACTGAAGCCAGCTGTCCAGCCAAGGTGGAAATCGCCTGTACTTCGTACCATAGTAAAGCTGATAAACTGCTGCAGTAAGTCCAGGTAAATACACTAGAGAAAGTAAAGTCATAGCAACAACTGGTAAAGTCTTGTTCACAATCTCAATAGGGATCTTGTAAAAGTCACTCTGCTGATTTCTCATGTATGGATGGATTACATCCCTAATGAAGGAATAGATGAAGAAAAATGTTGCCAGGCTAATGGCAATCACTACAGGCCCCTTCCACAGTGTGAACAGTCGCAGAGGTAAATTTTCAATCTCTCTTGAAGATGACAATGCCCCGAAATCAATAGGAATAAAACTGAGCTGACGGGCAAGCTCAATAACTTGATGGCGAGCCTGAATGTTGTTACTGCATATATAGACCTGTTGAGAAAGTCAGATATATTGTCAGTAGTCAGAGTCAAAGGTAAAAAAACCCACCCAACCACAACAAAACCTTAAGGGACTCCAAGACAAAACCACAGCACTACTGCTAAAACTGTACACTCTTATCCCAGCTTATGTCATCAAGATGGGAACGAAACCATCTACAAATCCAGCCAAAGTGAAAATATGAATGCTGATTTAGCAACAGAGTAACCAAAACAATTTTTTTTTTCCTTGGAGTTAATAATGAGCTGACTGTGGCGTGCCCTGGCCAATCTGCATACTGAACACTCTCCCTGCCCTGGCCACTGAAATGTCTACAGGACTGGATTGAACTTGAAACAATGGCTAAAAACATTTCAGAAAAATGAGCCTTTCAAAAATACACGAATCTGGAATGATTGGTACAGCAAACCAGCTGTACCATAAACAGAAAGCACAGCAGAAAACTGTGTAATTTCTCCATGTATAACAATTTTAGCTTAATTTCACAATCCAGATTTCCACAAAAATTGAATGTTTAATAGACAAAAACTAGTAGCCAAAAAAACCTCCTTCTAGTTTATTACAGAGTGAAAGAAAAGCACTGATACCAAGTACTTTCAAGTTACTTTAAAACTTACAGTGGGCTATAGTTTGCCCAGCACTGCTCATCATCTGCATTAGAACAAACATGATCAGTATTGGCAGATGTTAATTAGTTAGTGCAGTGCTATTCTGAAAGGGGATAAAAATAATATGGTGAGGTTGTTTTTAAAATTACGCTAATTCTATATCAATTTCATTCCAATTAAAATCCACCAAGTGCTGAAAAACTCAATTTAAGTCTCCTGTAGTTCATATTACACCAGTCATTTCTCAACGCCCATGAAGTTGTGAAGGACTGGTTTCTTGCATAGGCTGAAATCCTTTGTATTACTTCAGCAAAGCATAAAAAACATATAGCTGTCTCTTCTATATGTAAAATGGATGTGGGGGACATACTGGGAAGGAATTAGAACATGATGTTCCCAAGCAGTCCTGCATCAAATGAGTGATCACTTAGAAACTTATGCGCCACCTTCTGTTTCCTTCTATTTATGGTCTCAGGACATTTGAAAAGCTAGATAATTCTTTTAATTCACTTTACTGTTGTGTTGAATGCAAGCATTTATAGAACAGCTGACTCCTGAACCCTGGGATCAGGACTTGAAATTGCCGTGCTCCTCTTTCAATAGTTCACCCTCAGTAAACGAATACTGAAGCTAAAATATACTAGGAATGACTGCCTCTGTTCTTGCATAGAGCATAAGGATAAAAGCGGACACATTTCCTACAGAAGACATTAAGACCCACCTCTACTCTTCCGTCCGTAGTCATCTAAAGGTCTGCTGTCTAGTCTAAGCTAGTATCCACACTTGCTCTGCAATCTTTAAGATAAACAGGCATCCCAGGGGACAATTTGGACCACTTACTCTGTATGTCTTATAGTGGGGTGAACTAGACTCTGAAAGTTTTGTTGGCTACTAAAACTAAAGGCCCCAGCATTTTAGGTAGTCAGGCAGGATGAATACCATGAGTTCTGGCTGCTTACATTCAGTTCCTGTCATTTTCATCTTACAAGCAAGTTAAATTAATTAGGCAAATTAATACAAATATAATGTTTACCTGTCGGCTGGCATCCTTTGGTCCTAACTGCAGTGACCATGCTGAAACGACATTGAATCCTTTGACAATGAGGGAATCTGGGAAAAGTGATGCCAAATACTCTGCATTGGAGTCCGGATATTGGTCTACTCTGGTATTATTGCTGACATCAATCAGAATTTTACCAGTGAGTAAATGTTTGAGGTCCCACAAAGAGGCATAATGTTCCCTGTGTATGGCTACAAAAATGATGTTTGTTTTTGCTACTGCATCTTCATGGTGAGTGACATCAACCACATGAGGAAAGAATTCGGCAGCATGTTTAGGATTTCTACTTCCTATGACCACGTGGTACCCACATCTGATAAGCCTAATTGTCAATGATTTAGCAAAGTCTCCACTTCCAATGATGCCTATTGTGACCTTACTGGCATCCTTGATGCCATTGGCAACATTTGGTAGAAAAGTTTCATTGAGGTTCTTAGGACTTCCCATCATAGAGATTGATTCCATACTTCCAAGACACCAAACCTACAATGACTTCTTCTGGGGAGAAAAACAAACAAACAAACAAAAACAGAAAGAAAAGAAGAAAGCAACAAAAGCAAAAACATAGCATCATACAATTTTGCCAGACATCAGAATCCATAAAAATCTCTGAAAGCAAAAACTATGGTTCTAAGTTTCATGCTATATTTTCTCCTTAGTAAAGTATGTGCTAATCAATTTTGTCTTGCAATGTGTCACTAATGCAGTGAGAAACAAAATAGATCAAGCATTTCAATCATACAGGTACAGAAATAAATGCTATTTTTCCCATCTTTTCCTATTGCCTATATTCCACTGCCTTGGAATATTGGATCACAAGATAACCTTGTGTTCCTGAAACTAATAGTCAATGGAATAATAAGAAACACATGAGGAAAACTGGGTAATTATGGAAAATATTAGAAGATAGAGATAGTTGGCCTGTGGCTGGCATAAGGACCGTGAGTTCATGGAAACTGAATTTCATTAAAAGCATATGCAGGTTATTATTGTGGTATCCTAAACTGACCAGGAAGGAAGGGATGCAAAAGTCTCAAAGCTGTGAATATCATGGCTATCACCATGACGCTGACATGATGTACTTGGCATAATCACCTGTCAGCCAGGGAAATGGATCCAGTGGCAGAGACAAGGGAAATTTATCAAGGCCTATTCATGAGATCACTGCTATGTCAGATGGCTAGGTCTAGCCATGGATGTACAAGGATTAACTGTGGGTGCACAGGTAAAGGATTCAAGGCCATGGGTCACAATTATATCTAACAAAATTTTTCTCACCAGGCAGAACAGATAAACTCTGGACCCAGACACATGGGACATCATTCCACAAAAAAGCAAATGTCAGGAAGATATATATTTCATGCAATAATAAAAGGGAGGGGAATTTTATGACTCAAATTCAGTGCAGTAAGGTAGGTTTTGAAGAACAGAGGCTAAGGCTCACAGAAAATTAAAAGACATGCTACCATAGCTTTGGAGAGAAGAGGTCACAGAACTGCAGTAAAGCTGTAATAAAGACAAAATGACATAAAAACCCAACAAAACAACTGCCAGGAGAGAAATCTTCATGTGAAACCACAACTATGACATACATGGTTTTGTACTGTAGAACATGAATGAGTTCTGAAAATGAAGAAAACAATGAGGAAAGGCAGGCTAAGAAGGAGCAAAGAGAAACCATCAGGTTGCTGTCTTGGGAGCAATCAACAGCAGCCTACATGGGAAGGAGGGGCTAAATAAACATCTTCCTGAGCCATCATCCACTGCCTAATTACCACTGAGGAACTTCACCCAGCCATCAGCTAGGAATACTGACTGTATGTGTGTTGAAGAATCTGCCACAATTAAAAGTAGCTTTGTGTTTCAGAAATTGGAGGAAGCTACTGGAAGAATGTGCACTTTTCATTTCAGCTTGGACTAGAAAGGAAGAACTCACTGAAACTGGACTGAGACTCTAAAGACAGAAAGTAATATGTGAAAGTGACCACAAAATCAGTATTCTAAGAAAAGATTCTAACAGTGGATCTTTTGGGCAGAAGTAGACCACACAGATTTTGATGCTTGCACTGAAAAAACATTGACTTCTTTCTTACCATATGTCCTGAAACATATCTATCACACAAAGTACCAGTATTTCCAGTAGCTTGATGGGTTCAAAACCAGGAACATAATGAATAGCTGTATTTTAATCAGACAAGAAGTAGACATCAGCTGGATGAGACAGAACACATATGCTTTCACCATGTGATTACAGAGGCCCATTTCAGTTCATGCCATGAAGGTACTGCAAAACTTGGGAATAGAAAGGGAACAGCCATGAGAAAATGTGCAATGGCAACCAGTACCGTTTAATCGTACTGCAGCCTACTTTCAATTTTTGTCCAAAGGATCCTTAGTAGAGTGAGTATCAAGGATTTCAACATGACAAATTGCTCTGGTGAGCTGAATTTGGCCCACTGGCCATAGTTTCTCACTGCCTGTTCTAGGGAGAGTGAGGAACAGTATAAAACTAACAGACAATAAAAAAAACCCTCAGGGAATAGGTAGACATGACTCTTGGGCAACTAATCTAAGAGATAGAAAGATCAGAGAGCTAACAGTTGTTGAAATGAACTATATTAAATATACAATAGCAATCCAGAGGAAAAAGAGTGTGTCAGACTGTTTTAACTGCATCAGGAGAGCTTTAATGACCTGAAAAATAACACAAAAAGTGGGGAAAAAAGGGCGTGTGCGTGCATGGCTAAGGAACAGTACAAACCAACAGTACTACAATTAGGGATAAAATCAGAATAGCAATGGTACAGAAATGAGTTATAGCTAGTGAAGGACATAAAGGGTAACAACTAAAGGTTCCATAAATACAATAAAAGACAGAAGGCAAAAGAGGAAAAGGCAAAAAATATAGGTGACAAAGTAGGACAAAGTGTTAAATGTCTTCTTTATTTCAGCCCTTGGCAGAAAGGTTAACTGTGAATACGTATTTAATGAAAAACCTTCACAGTGAAACAGGTGAGGTCAAAGAGGAAAAAGGTAAGTTAAGAGTAAAGGATAAAGTTAAGGATAAGATAAAGATTTTCAAGTCAGCAGATACTTACGAAATTCACCCTTGATGGTTAAAATTCTGAATGAAGTGACACCTTGAGAACTCAGAGAGGATGAGAGAGGCAGACTAGCATGTAGCTCTAAAAGAGGGAAGAAGGACCGAGGAAAGCAAAGGCTTGTTAGCCTAACTTCAGCCTCAGGACAGATTTTCATGAAGTTATTTAGCAATAAATTTGCAAATAGATAGGGAAGCAGATGATAAGAAGCAGCTAAAGTGGGTTGTTCAGCAACAGACTGTAACAAAACCAGTACTCTTTTACAAAATCTGGCTTCAGAGACATAAAAAAAATTAGTAGGAGTGATATAAATTTGACATTTGCCCTTAGATAAGCTAAGAAAACACTGCAGAGCTCTGTCAGCCAGAAGGTGACAGGGATGTGAAAAACTGCTCTTGGAAAAGTACAGGGGGAGAAAAACGAACAAAAAGAAAGGTGGGTGGTCACTGAATTAGCTCGGGCGGGAATTTACGGGCTTAGGACTCAGGCAACAGTCACTAACCACCATGTCCCCGTGACAAGAGCGGCGACCCCACTGTCTGGCCGGTCTTCGCCGCGGNCTCCCACCGCGGCTGCATGACCCGCTCCGGGGGAGCCATGACAACGCCAGGCCCACCAGAGCCTGCCCGAAGCTCACCGCCACTGGAAGGGGCTGCGGGGAAAGACCCCGTAGGGCGACAGCGGACACAACAGGCCTGAGGAGGCGCCCGGCAAGGATGGGGGCCCCTCATCCCACCCCGGTCCCGGCGCCGCTCACCTCCTCCCGCCCGCTAGGAGAACCGGCGCCGCCGCTTCTCTTCCACAGCCTCCAGCGCCGCAGTGGCAGGAAGGCGGAGCCCTCACTGTAGCCCGCCCCCAGCGGCCGCTCCGCTGCCGCCGCGGACCGGCCTGAGTCGGTAGCCGGAGTTGAGGCGGCGATTCTGGTGGCGGCACGGCGGCTTGTGAGAAGAGGGGCGCAGCTGGCCCTGCCGTACCCTCGGCCCCTGGTCACCCAGCTACGGCCACAAACCCCTGTGGCTGGCGCAATGCCCCGGCTCACACAGCCCCGGGACCTCCAGCGCTCACGGCTCTGAGGGCAAAGCGCACTTCTGCATGCCGGCCCCTGCAGGGCCCCAGGTCTGTTCTTCAGCGGGAACCCTCCTCCGGCCACTTCTGCACTCCTGGGAGAACAGTGCTGCTGGCCCTCAGCTGGTGCCAGCTGAAGGATCAGGGGTGAGGAATCATAGAGTCACAGCATAATTTGGGTTGGAAGGGACCTCTAAAAGCCACCTAATCCAACCTCCTGAAATGAACAGTGATGCCTTCCACTAGATCAGGTTGCCCGAGAGCCCTGTCCGACCTGTCCTTGAATGTTTCCAGGGATGGGGCATCTACCACCTTTTGGGCAACCTGTTCCAGTGTTCCACCACCCTCAGCACAAAAAATTAATTCCAAGGGGGGTATTGAATCTCCCTGCTGCCCAGGGGGTGAGTGGCAGGGAGGTCGCTTCCCGTGTTTGCTGTGTACCCAGCCATACTCTGCTGAGGTGGGAGTTGTGCTCTGATTTCAGTGTTACACAGAATGAAAGGATATATGGGCTTCAACAGCATAAAAGTGAAGCTAACCTCCAAGAATCTGAATTATACATTGGGTTGGCCAAGGAATTTTCCAGTTGAAGACAAATGGACATTTTCCTGAAAAAGTGTAGCCTCTGATTTTAACATTTTCTGATTTACCAAATAGATTCCATCTTTTATTAAACTATTCTGTACATGTAACAATCCATAACACTCAATGCTTTGTGTTTAACACATTTAAAACTGACCAACACCTATAATGATGTATGTCTTTCATGTTAGAGCAAAAATCTAACATTTGCGCAAATGACTGAAAAGAAGCCATATGATCACAGCAAAACACTGAACATACTTGTTTTCATCCTTTTTGCGTGCATGCTGACTTGTTTCTGTAGTACATTAACTGAGAACTTAAGCTGAATGAACCATATAATAAATTCAAACATCTGTTTCAATATATAATCATGAACAACCATGCTTTAGAATTTAAAGAGGTCTGAGAAACTTTTCCCTTGCTCAGAAACCACTTTACCCCAATTATTAAATAAGTCATTTTCCTGGCATTGAAAACACATATTTTTAATTTTTTTTTTTAATTAGTAAACAGGTACATAGAAAACAGTAGAATAAGTTTAAAAATTGTAGTCCAGCCAGCAAATGTATCAAAAGAAAGAAGCAGAACATTCTTTTCGGAATTATTTGTGGCTGATTCTCCATATATGCTCCTTTATGTGACTCTTGTAGCCACAAAAGTATTTATATTAAAGTAGGCATATTTAATCATGAGGCCAACTCATGCACCTCAAAATCGTACATAATGAGAATAGTCACAGTCTAATGATCCTTAATTTATTTGAATTATAGCCTTAATTAGAAGTCTGTAAATCTGAATGTTTGTGATTGATTGTTTTCCTGTAGGATTTTTTTATGCTATTACTGCAACATAAAGTCTTGAATAGAAGACTCAGACCTTTAGGAGATGACGTATTAGAAGATCTGTAGTGATTTTGTAACAGAGAGGGTTTTTTCCTTATACCGATAGTATGGTTAATGATCGTTGAATTCTGTGAACTGTTTCTTGTCCAGCTGTTTGGCCTGTGATTGCTCATTAGCTATGTTTTCCATGTGAAAATGTCACAGGTTCTGTCTCCTAGCCTGCCCTATGTAGGGTGTGACAGCACCGACATGGTGGTCCTTCATGCGTAACCCACATGTGTTCCCACAGATGTAATTCAGTGTCATTTCTCACCCACATTTCTTCTCCAGTTGTTTCGCCTCTCACTAAGTGCAAACCTACCTACGTTTGGCCTTTGTGCACAGGAGTAGATGTGAAAACTTTTTGAGTTGTGGTCATTTACCAACCTGTTGAATAGACACCACTAACTCAATATCTAGTGTGTTTACAAGTTAAACTCAAGGCAGTTTGGAGAATTTTGCTTGATCCTGTTTTCCTTGCAGCTTTTTGAGCTTTTGCAGTTTGAATATCATAGAATCATAGAATTGTTAGAGTTGGAAGGGACCTTGAAGATCATCAAGTTCCCCCATGCACAGGGATACCTTCCACTGGACCAGGTTGCTCAAAGCCCCATCCAGCCTGGCCTTAAACACTTCCAGAGATGGGGCATCCACAACTTCCCTGGGCAACCTGTTCCAGTGCCTCACCACCCTTACAGAATTTCTTTCTAGTATCTAATCTAAATCTCCCCTCTTCTAATTTAAAGCCATTACTCCTTGCCCTGTCACTACACTTCCTGAAAAATAGTCCCTCTCCAGCCCTCTTGTAGGCTTCCTTAAGATATTGGGAGGCTGCTATAAGGTCTCCCTGGAGTCTTCTCCAAGCTGAACAATCCCAGATCCCTCAACCTGTCTTCATAGGAGAGGTGCTCCATCCCTCTGGTCATCTTTGTGGCCCTCCACTGGACCCATTCCAACAGTTCCATGTCCTTTCCATGTTGGGGACTCCAGAGCTGGACACAGTACTCCAGGTGGGGTCTCACAAGCACAGAGTAGAGGGGTAGAATCACCTGTATCCTTGTATACATAATATCCTCATTATCAGGACTGAAACACCTACAGTCTCCCTTCCATCACTGTGTAAGTAATCCATTCAAGCAGGAGAAACATAAAGAGGTCCCCATTTTGCATGGAGTTTAGTATGAAACCAAGAGTATATACATGCCTCTTATATACTTGGACCATGTCTCCTTAGTGAGATGATTAAATTGGATATTTACAGTTTTCTCAAATTATATACAAAGATCTATAGGCAATATAATTCTCAGCTATCCTGTTAAAGGGCTGTCTTAAACAATCTATTTTAAAAAGATTATTTTCTCTTAGCAGGTGTTTTTCTTTCTTTAGCAAAGTCCAGGGTGGCATTATTATTTCTCCCTTTAAGGGATGGAACATAACAAAGGAGTTTCCAATTGGCAAATGGAAACAGATATTTTGGTTCTTCCTCTTGGCAAGGGGAAAGCAAAGCCCCAGGATTTCCCTGTGGAAAGAGTGAAAACAAGCACACAGAAAGTTGCTTCCTATCAGGGCAACAAATCCAAATACAATTGCTTGGCTAATTTCCTAACTTAGCAGAGAAATGCAGTATTTCCTAGCCAGAATCATTCAGGCCAACTGATTTTGTCTTACGGCAGCCTGAAATTACTCTAAAAATAAAGCTTATACCTCTTACCCATTCTTTATAAGAACAAAATTGATCTGAGAGATTTAGAAAATAGAAAGCTAATTTTACTCTTTTTTTTTGGTAGAAACAAATTGTAGTTTTGTTCTTTTTTTCCGATTGTTTAATTAATTTGATGTCATTATTTACTTGAAAAGATACTCTAACTAAACAAAGAACAAAAATGAGTAGTAAATACTTCAACTAAAATCTCTTCCCTTCCTTCACTCTTCTGATTTCATCATTTTCTGATGTTCTTTTTTCACTAACTGTGCAGGTACCTCTTTCAGACCTTGTAGGAGGAGATGAGATGAGATGAGATGAGATGAGATGAGATGAGATGAGATGAGATGAGATGAGATGAGATGAGATGAGATGAGATGAGATGAGAGGAGAGGAGAGGAGAGGAGAGGAGAGGAGAGGAGAGGAGAG
>VZTM01007269.1:0-23600 GCA_013400555.1 Jacana jacana
CAAAAAGGGGATCAAATTATTAAACTAACAGCAGCAACTGAAATGGTGTTGCAGAGAAGCAGCACAAATGTGCACACTCAACTGTATTTGTGGAGATTGTCAGAAAAAAACCATCCTCCACTTTTAATCTCATCAGAGTAAGAGTGTCACTATTCTCCATCACTATTTCTAATATATGAAGACACTTTAAATCTAAACAAATAATAGTGAAATCTGTGAACTCATCAAGGAAAACCGCAGAAGAAAATAAAGTCCCTTTTTCATATCTTAGCACCTTAAACAAACCTTGAGTTGTCTGCTAGACAATTCCACGTGGACTTTCATCTTTGCTGTCACTGTTTTACCATTAAAATGTCTTGTTGTAAAGCACTGGAGACTTCAGAGACTTAAGCCAATATAAAAATCTCTGCAGTATGAAGTAATTTTATGTCACTACTCTGGTTATTTCAGAATTGGCTGCAAATAAGAGCCTGAGGATGATTTAATGTGTCCTCGACCCATCACGGCCATGGTTAAACAAAGTAAACACATCAGTCTTCAGCTGTTATTTATAACTGGAAGAAAAGCACAAAACGGCCACAATAAACACAGCGCTGGAAAATATTCTGAAGGGAAACAACCAGAAGTATCTGGAAATGTCCTTCTTCACATATTGCTGTTTTCCAGTTTCTCAGTAAAATAAAATCCCAATGACCATCCACAAGAGGAGTTGTTAGAACAAAAATCACTGCTTCCAAATAAGATCCCAAGATACCACTGCTGAGGTGGAAATTTAGGAGTTCAGATCTGATCACCCACCAGCAACTGGTACTTCTGCTGGGTGTTTTTAAATAGAATAACCTGCCTTCAGAACTCACAGGAAAGAGTCACTACTTTCAAATGGAAAAACACAAATACCGGTAACTCATTTATGACAGCTTGGCCCCTGCAGAAGTAACTATATCAGCAACCCGAGCTCTACAGCGTGATGCCATTATCTTTTAAATCTGCTCAGAGATGATATTTACCTCGCTGTCTAAACCCAATTCCTACAGCAGACGCTACTTCTTGACCCCTGTCCTGGGGACTTTCTTTAGAGTCCAGCCTGAAGGCTTGCTGTCAATGAGATGTGTGTCCCCCAGATACGGATATTCAAGAAGGTCACCTTCTGTCTTGCATAAATAAGCTGTTTGTTTGAAAGGAGACTAAACTGAAAGACCTGTTTACATAACCGTATGGAGAAATTGATTCAGGAGAAGCCACCCTAACACAGGACTGGGTGGCAGTTTGATAAACTGGACCGATGTTAAGGTCTTTCACATGCTTTTCAGTGATCTGTGTTTGCAGAGAGATGAGGAAAAGACTGGGATAAATGAAGTGATACCAACTGGCTGAAAAATTATATGATCTCACAACAGTGGACTACAAGATGCCGCTATAACCTACAGGACACAACTCCAGTTAAACCTTCTTGTTAGAGTACAGAACTGGCAACTTCACTGCAGAAGCTTGTGGTTGCTGCAGAATGCTGCAATGGCCCTTACAGACACCTATAGGAGGTAAACAGTTTCTTGTTAAGGTATTTTCCCTGGGGACACACCAGGTAGGGATCCTCTGAGAAAGAAGCACCTTTTCATGAATTCTTAGTCTCAGGATTTATTTAAGATATTAGGGGTGGACACTGAACCATTTACATGCTCACCCACTAGGTATTTGTATAATTGAAAAACGTACCCAGATAGTCATGTGAAGTAATGCCTGTCATCTAGTAAACAGCAAAAAACAAGAAACAAACCAACCACACAAAAAAAAACCAAAACCCAAAACTAATAAAATATTTTTTGGGATGTCTTCTCTTTTGTGAAGGTTTGTGGAGTGGGTTTTTTCACCTTTTTACCATGAACCTTTGTTGAATTGCCAAGAGATAATTTGACTAATATTGTGGAGTTCCATTTTTCACATGAATGTCACTGTAACCTTTGATTTACAGAACAGGACAACTTTACTTTTCTTCATGCAATACACACATACTATCCTATGGTGGAATTCTGGAAGAACTCTTTTTTGCAGAAGCAGTAGACAAAATTGTCTCCTGAGCAGTACCTATAGCATGCTTAGAATTGCCAAGTCTTAAGAATAGAAAAAATGGTGAGCTGAAAACAAACAATTATTCCCAGGCATGAAAAATAAGCTACTGGAAACAATTTTCCCAAACTCCATCTGTGGTTCTATTGTAATTTTCTAGCTGTGAGAGATGCTTGGAGACCCGCACTGCTTCTCCCATGTTAGCTTTAAGATTGCTGTACTGAGGACAGCAGGTCTTATTTTACTATTAATGAAGCAGATTGTAATACTGGAAATCATGCCTATGGCAGCACAACATTTATTTAAAGTTCAGCTTACATCTCTTTTGTTATCTGCACTGGGCAGCCTCAAATCAGAAATATAATCTGTAACAATTTTCCACAATAAACATGCTCCTTCCATAATGCAGGCTCTGCTGTCTCCTCGCTGATCCCCTTT
Source organism: Jacana jacana (assembly GCA_013400555.1). Taxonomy (NCBI): domain Eukaryota; kingdom Metazoa; phylum Chordata; class Aves; order Charadriiformes; family Jacanidae; genus Jacana; species Jacana jacana. The sequence continues at coordinate 2,503 of VZTM01007269.1, forward strand.
TCTTCTTTCTTGGGGCAGAAGATACCTGTTATTTTCATCAGTGAGAGATAAGAGATGTCAGCACAGAATTGAGCTTTTACTATACTTAATCACAATCCAATCACTTAAAAAAGCAACTGGAGATTTCTTTCAATAAAGCTATCGACTGGGATTCAAACATAAACACTGGATTTAGGCACATAAGCTTAATTGACTTTCAAAAAGAGATGAGCGTCTAGTCCATTTCGGCTGCTCTGATAACACCACCCGCAGTAGCTCAGGTTTATGTATGCGCTATTTCACTTGCTGGGCAGGGAGGAAAGGAAAACTAAGAATATATAAAAATCACTACCTTACTCTGTCCTTTATAGGAATTTTTAAAAAGTTAACACGTTCTTGCTGTAATGCTACTTTTAAATTTAGAATTCTCAGAAGAGCCTGAATTCTGTATCCTGTTATCTTTGTATTGATTTTTCTGCTGTATCACATTGAACTGCAAAGGAGACTTGTGATTTAATTGCAATTACATTTCATATCAACTTCGAACATGAGTTATGTACCAACCTTTTTAACTTTTTCTCTCCCTTTTTTTTAGCTTATATTTTCATTTGATTGTTCTTCTCATAGCCCCGTTTTATCTGTCCTGCCTGTCTCGTAGTCCAAGGCTTACAAGGTCATGACCGTGCCTCCCGTATCGAATGAGCCTCCGAAGGCAGGTAACACACAGTGCAATTGATCCCTGATGAGCAGGGGGATATTTCCATCTAAATGAGCAGACTGAGCTTTGTGGTTCCCCCTAAGGTTAATGGGGGTTATATAGCCCAGTCCTGGTGTATCATAACAAACACTTGCCCCTCTGGTTAATCCATTCCCATCTTTTAGTTTTCATGGAGGAAAAAAAAAAAAAAAATCAAAGAAGAAAACAAAGGATCGTGATTTAGAAGCAAAACTCAAGAGTTCTTCCGTGCTTCTTCACTAACTTTCAAAGGTGTGAAAGCAGCACATTTCACCACTTTCCACTTCATCTGCAAATGTGTTCAAGTTAGTGAGAGTTCCGTAAGAGCCATTAAAAGTCTGTCAGAGAAGTGCTGGTCATGGCAAAAACATTTTTCAGAAGCTGCCAATTTCCCCAAATATCCATCAGTGCTCCCAGGCACAACAAGGGATTCCTCATTTAGAATGTGTCAATTCTTATTATTAATGTCATGATGAAACACCTGCTAAGCGTATGTGTCTGGCAACGTGAGGCTCAGTCACAGAGTCAAGAGGACGAATGCCACTCAGGTTAGTGAACAAAGAAGAGCTGGAGGCATTGTTTTATGTTTACCTAAAGACAAACACCCTGTCTTTATCCTCAGCTGGGGAGTGTAAGGCAGGTTACAGTGAATGCAGCAAGGCAGAACTGATGAAAGATAATGTGAATTTCATGTGTTACATTAACTGTTTGTAAAATTACACGTTTGAAGAGATTAAAACTGTAGAATCATTTAGGTTGGAAGAGACCCTTGGGATCATCGACTTCAACCATCAGCCCTACTCTACAAAGTTCTCCCCTACACCAGATCCCCCAACACCACATCTCATTGACTCTTCAACACACTCAGGGATGGGGACTCCACCCCCTCCCTGGGCAGCCCATTCCAGGGTCTGACCACTCTTTCTGGGAAGAATTCTTTCCTCATGTCCAGCTAGCCCTACCCTGCCACAGCTTGTAGCCATTCCCTCTTGTTCTAAATTATGCTGATGACCAAGATTAGGTTCTTGGTCATTTGTTTTGTTGGCAAGCTCCATGTCAGCATGAGAAGTACCACACAGTTCATGTTAGCTGTTGTCAAAAGCGTGACTGCAGCTCTTAAGGGCACCCCACACGAGCCCATTTGGCCCCTGCTAACCAAGCAGTACAGCTACGGAGAGCTCAGGTCAGCCAAGATGCCAGAACAATCATGACACAAGTTATGGGGTATTTGGAGGCAGAAGAGAGTACTGTAAACAACAAAGTAATCCAGCTGGCCCTATGCTGACCAACAGGAAAGTTGCCAATTACAAATCAAGATTCCTTCCAAAGCAATTGCTATGACAACATCTCAGCTGGCACCGGGCAGCTCTGCATTCTGGTGTCGATACCACAAGACACTTAAATACCTGCTTAACTTTAAGCTCATGGCTTTAAGCACATGGAATTAACTGTAATGAGCGTTCTTGTACTCTTAATCACATACTTGGATTCATTGCTAGAGCAGGCATGAAGAAATAACGGGCCGCATCTTCAGTCTGTGTAAATTGGTGTGTCTCAACTGAAATGAATAGAGTTGTGTCAATTTATAGCAGCTGATCCCACATCCCAGGGGTTCAAAACCTCACAAAGTCTAAGTCATCCTTAGGTGCAGCTGTTCCTCCAGTGTTCTCTCCCAGACAAACTATCAAACTCCTCTCTGCCTTTCCACCAAGCAGGAGTTAATGATCATGTATCTCTTTGTTGAGCCACTGAGAAGGATAACCCCAGTGTCTTAGCCAACACTCTTGTTCTCTCCGTAAAAGATTCTATTATCAAGGCCGTGTGTGAGTTATTACCGAGAGCACTTTGGCTGTCATATTTCACTGCAGAGCTTGTAAAGTCTAACTCACTGTTTTGCCGAGTGCCTTATAAGCTTTTGCACATGACATTTCAAATAGAAAACAGATTAATTTGGTCTTAAATACACTTCATTTAATTATTTAAATCTCATCCTTTTTTTTTCTTGTTGGCTAATTCTCCAGTCTCTCCAATAGGATCAATGTCTTCTTTTTGTTAGGAAGTGCAGAAGACAATTGGGCTCAGCTGACCCCTGCCCACCCTGCTTCAGCACTGGATCTCTGGAAGAACAGCAGGATTTCAAAGTTGTAAAAATTTAGATGTTACAAATACTCTTTTGCAAACACTCTCATGTGGCTAAAAAAAACCCAAACAAACTATCTTTTGGACCGTGCCATAGGACAGAAGTTTACAAAAATGCTTACAAAGAGCAAGAATGATTATATCTAACCAACACCTTGTTAAAGGAGGGCAGTTTTTAAATACTCTATTCTTACTGTGCTTTTTTCAGGCACTCTCTCAAACAAAGATTCTACACCTTGTTTCACCTAATATTGGAATCTGATTCATCTATTATCACACGAATTCCACAGTTAGAAAGGCTTCTGTTCAGCAAAGGATTGAACCCTGGGCCTGAAGCAGGACACATCAATAGAGAAGCGTGGCTTTTTGGTAGGATTTAATTCCACAACTCAAAGTGCCAGTAGGCACCGCTGCGTTTTGGCCAGAGAGGCGGGATGCACGGGGGGGGGTCCTACCAAGGCTGTTAGTCTGCAGTTCCACCTTTCTTTCACTCTTGATGGAAAAATTAGATCTCACCTGTATCAAATGCTGCAATTAAAATAACCACACTCTGAAACATGCACAACAATGTTAAAGTAAATTTTAAAAATTGACTTAGGAGCCATGCAAACTTCATCCATAATTCATTGCTGGATCATTTCTACCAAACAATTGCATCTGACAGCAGTCTGCACTAGGATTTATAGATTTTCCTTTTTATTCAGAGAAAAGCTTTCATTTAAATATTGATCATACAACAAGAGCTATTTTTAAGGGAATATACACATCTCCAAAGCTTTTATTTATTAACTATAGTGTTGCTACAGAAGCCTTTTACTAAATACAAATACTTGAGTTTGGGGGACAAAAAAAAGCAAAACGTTCCAAATATTTCAGGTCCTTTCACAAGATCCTAAACACCACACAAGAATTTGCAAAACCCACCAGCAGTCCTGCTTATACACATAATCCTGAGCCAGAAGGATACCACAGTACTGTTCTGTTCTAATAGTTCAAACAGGAAAGTGGTGCCAGTGAATATTACTTTAGAGAAGAACTAGATTTGTAATGGCTACAGGAACCATGGGGTGAGGATGGCTTCCAAATTGTTTCCTCTTACCATGGCATGATACTATGAATTGAGAATGTAATGCTGCTGAGATTTCCAAGTTTTTAAGCTGTAAGAGGCACTTCCAGCCTAAATGTTAATCTGAACTGAGAAGGATTCGGAAACTGCTGGCATTTTCTTCCAGGAGAGTCCTTGCTGTTGTACATAGCAACATTTTCTAACTCCTGGTAAGTGGCTCCTCACAGAACCAGAGCAAGGATCTTCTGTTAAGGTCTAGCAATGGCCAAGCCCCAAACAGGAGCTTCTGCTTTCCCAAAAATACCATCTGCTCTGAGAGAGGCAAGAGCTCCTGGCTGTCCAAAGTTCCAGCTCCCACATCATCAGTATTGCAAGCGTAGCAGACATGCTGCCCTTTAGAGGGTGATTTCAAGTGAGGTGCTTTCCTCCCTTCACTTACCAGTGCAGACAACCTACATTTATAACACGGGCATCACGGAAAACGGCTGAAGTTAAATATCGCAATTCTCCCATCATAAGCTATTTGCTTAACTTCAAAACAGCTATTAGATATTGAGGTAATGAGCAACATATATTGTTTTACCAAGGGGAGAAGCTTAGAGGTTTAAGTCATCGAAATTCCTCATGGAAATCATCCATGGTCCTCTCATGGAAACGGAGACAAGAAAATAGCACTCTTTCAAGAGGAAGGTGGAGGGGGGAATTCTTACAGTACCAAATGTTATAAACAAACCTGGTTTTATGCCTTCCTATTCCTTTAAATTCTAGCAGATCTAACAGATAATGTCCAAGAAAGTACTGCCACAGTGCTTCTGGTGGTACCACCCCGTAGGTGTTTAATAAATAACCCGCAATGATGAGCAAAGCATCAGTCGCGCTCTTCAGCTTTCATGCTGGGCGTGAGACCCAAACTCAATAAATGCACCCAAAAAAACCATCAGAAAAATAATATGGTCTTAATGCAAGATATCTGACATGAAACGAACACTGAATTTGTTCATTTACTCTGATCTAGTTATATTTCAGGTTTTCTTCCTCCCCACTACTTTTCTACATTACTTTGTTAGGGGAGGGATAAAATCGGGCAAAAAACCCGAGACACTGCTGCTTCCTTTTTCAGTGAGAGACTGGAGAATTTTCATTAAAAAGCAGATGTATTAGAAGTTAATCCTTTATTACAGGAAGGGTTTAAGGATAAACAACATGGACTGAAATGCCTGAGTAGCTCTACGAATTTCCCTCCCTTAAGATTGGTTCTCTCTATCTGTGTTCAGCACTTAGTGTTACCCTCTGTTTGTGCAGCCCATCTGAAATGAGATCAGAAGCTCTTCAGGGTAGGGATTGTCTTTTCATGTTCTCGGCGCAGCGCCTTCCGCCTTTTAAATGCTTGGCAAAAATAATGAAATGTTGATATTTTGCTATTTTCATGTCTAAAACTCCACACTACTATGCACACATTAACCAAATAGTGTGGATGGTGGAGATAACAGCCTGTTTTAATGACTGAGCACACCAGATGTTTTGCCTGTGTTATTCACACACTGCTTTTGCTGTTTCTTTATTGTTTATAAACTGCTCTTGTTTTTCTCCATCATATCAGTATTTCTTTCCCAGTTAGCCCCTGCACCCAGTTCCCACAGGAACACAGCGAGACGCACAGCCCAGCGCAGTAACCACCACTGCATCCCATGCACATATGGGTTCTATTGTATGAGTCACTACCCTAATGGTAGCTAAGCGTATTACTGCCTCGAAAATTAACTCACACACTGTGAATAATCACAGAAAAGAAATTTGTTTTGCTACAAGGTTGTTCTCCAGCTGTTTTAATGCAGACATTTTTTTTTCCTGAAACACAGATTGGGGGGGGGGGAAGAAGGAAAGAAAGAAAGAAAAAGACTTTGAAAATATGCATAATTTGAAAGTGCTTAATGTAAATTAGATAGATCAGCCTAATTTTATTTCAGTACTTTTTAATTGCATTCATAATTAGTAAAATACATTAATGTGCTACACAGAAGGTCAGGAGTTCTGGTGAAAGAATCTAATTAAAATGCTCTACTGCATTTATGTCACACACACTCAGTAACCTTGAGGCCTTCCTGCAGCAGCAACGGAGATTGCTGTACTTCTGTTATTTATAACTTTTGTCTTCAACAGAAAAGGGGTGACTGCGAGTAGCACATGTGATGTAAGTCTTCAAATCTCTCACCCTATCTGCACAACACGCTAATTACAATGGTTTGGGTCATCTCATACTGTACAGGTACAGGTTGGTTCCCTTTCTAATGAGGACTGTGCGATGCCCACCTGCTGCCCAGCCTTTCCCTCTTCACTGCCCGGTACCAAATTGTGCAACACATAATTGACAGACAAGAGAAAGATCTGAAGTTGGTGCCCAGCAGAAATTTGAGCACATGTGGAGTCAGGTATTTATCCCGACACCTGAATCCACTAGTGGCACGAGGTACAAAACAAACATTAAATTGAAGAAAAGCTACAGCAGTAATCAGCAAGCAATAACTAGCCATGCTAATTTTTCTACTTAGAACTCATATTGTGATTTTATTACATTTAAATTCTACAAGCTCAGGTGTTCAAATGCTCTTTCATCACCCTCTTAGGTGGTAAAACACCATTCATGTCCTTCCAGCATGGCTGATCCTCTAATCAGGAAGATTAGAGACCTCTGCCTCCCCGAGTTATACACATCCTCCAGTCGCAGGCCTGAGCAAAGCCCGAGAGAAACAGAAAAGAAAGGGCACACTTCAGTGTTACAGACACTGTTCTCCCAGCTTTTGTCTCTACCAGGAACAAAACTTTCAGGTTTTGGAATAATCACTGGAATTCTAAATTCCTGAGATGTCAGGTCTGTCTGCAACAGAAGAAAAGTTACCTCAGCCTTCAACAGGGAGGAAAAACATGAGAAGAATGATTGCTCCTTCTCAGGATGAAACACTGAAGCTTTCAAAGATTTCTGGCTTCGTACCTGCTGTAAAGGTTGGTCAGTGGCTGTGATCACTGTTTATTAGCCTGAACATCCCAGGAAAGAAAACAGGGAGTGAGGTCTACAGGGTAAGTCGGCTAAAACTTATGTAAAAACTAACATTTAATCTCTTCTTATATAACCTCTCCCACAAGCTATAAAGCAGCCATCAGCTCCTGTGGAAATATCTCTAATAGTTTTGAAAGAGAAGGAAAATTATTCAGTTCACTCACTATCTGCTTTTACCGTCTGGGACTGAAGGGATTGAAGTCTTTTCTGCAACAAAAGGATGACAAAAACCAGCAGGGATGTATGTTTGCTTAGGCCAAGGGGACTGAACTGTTAGCAAAGCTGGCTGCCTATGGGACAGGACAGAGCTGGCTCAGCTGACCAGCTATAGTTGGACACAAACTTTTAGGAACTGGCAACCATGAATGTAGAACATGAATTGGCAACAGAGTGTGCTGAGGATATAGTATAAGCACTGTGGTTGCAGAGCAGCAAGAGAGGGAGATAAGGAACGGTGGAAGCTGTGAACCAGGGAGAGAAGTGACATTCCTTCACTAAGTTTCGCTTTGCCACTCTAATGTAACTCTAAATATTGTATTAGAACCAGCAGATAAACGCTGGCTTGCTCTGAGATGTCTGTCCTGAATTGCTGGCAGTCCTATCAACTATATCACTTCCTGTTGGCGTCCAGCATCTACCAGGGGACCAAACTCATTTGGATTCCGCACAGAAAAGAAATGATACTGGAGCCAGATGGACCAAACCCAAAATAGTTCGGCTTCATGGCTTGCACGTTCAGAGACACAGAGCTCGGCACCAGTGCAGAGAAGGAACCCTCTCAGGAGATCCACAGGAAGGCTGGGAGCAAAGCCTGCTACCCCAAACTGTGAAAGCCATCCACTCCATTAACCTCACCCCAGGACCAGTCCTCCCTTCACATGAGAACTCTGGCAGTAGTCCCATACAGTTGCCACCATCACTGCACGATGCATGAAGAATCTCGACTCTACACCCCCTAATGAAACCCTCCCCCAATCCTAATTCAGCAGAGAAGCCACTACTGAAAAGAATCACAGCACGGAGGACCCATGGCTCATAGGCAGCAGAAAGCTGATGCTCAAACTAATGGCTCATTTTCCCCAAGCTAAATATTTTTTGGTTGCCGCCTGCATCACAAGATAGTTAATAAGCGAATGAAGTGGAAGCTGGTGCCAATGACCAATATACTAATGTGCTGGAAATTAAATGTATTTGGTGCAGAGCAACAGAAAACTACTCAGCACTGTAAAACTTATCTGTAATTGGTTATATCATCTAAAATAGCAGAGGAATTTATCTTTTTTTTTTTAAATGCACGTTCATGGGGCTATGTGTAACAACACACACAGACTGTACTGAGAACACTGTTAACCCTTGTTCTTGTCCCTAGACCACAGAACAACAAACCATCAATGCCACTCCTAAAATTATTTATCAAGTACAGCATATAAAATCAGCATTGCATACAGCTGTGAATGACACAAGTGATCAGGTTTTGAAACAGGTCATCTTGTTTCCCAGCATTCAGAATTACTGTACCTTGCAAGTCAGCCCTATACAGAATTCACTGTTGATCGTGCTTGCAATTCCAAGACAGAAAAAACAGTTTAAAAATAATTGAACTTCAATTATACAATCTTCTTCAAAGCGCTGAACAGTTCTCTTGGGTGAACTAATCCCAAACACACACATATATTCCTAGTAAAGACTGCTGAAGTACCTTCTCTGAAAGTGAAAACCAACCTCAAGGAAGTATCATATCCATAAGTGAGTCTATGGGGGCTTTAAAAAGTCACATAATACACAAAAAGGGAGGGGGAATAATTTTCACTAGATGTAAAACATCACCATAAGGCAGACCGAGATCATCATGAAGCCTTAATTGTGCTAAAACCCATGAACAATGGGCTGAAATTTTGCAAGTATTTGTTTTCAGGGAAATCTAACTCAAAAAGACTGATACATTTTAGGGAAAAGCACAATTAGCTTCTCACCACTCACCAAGCTGATCAGTGTTCAAATATGTTATAAAAAAACCTGAATAAATAAAATTCACTCTCACAGCAAGAGCACAGAGAGATTTACAGAACAGAGAAGGAAGGAAAAATCCTTGATTAGGCAAACAAAACCCTCCAAACCTTGACTTTGCAGTCCATAATATACACAAAGGGATTCCAATGAAAAATAAGATCTGACACATGTATAATATTAGTCTGTTTTTTTCCTAACGATTCAAACCCTTATTATTAGCACTATTGTCTCGTTTGAATCTAGATGTCAATTTCTCATTACACACACAGGCACCAGGTCAATGTTACAGCTAATGAATATCTGCTGGTGCAAATGCTTATTGTGTCTTAGCCTAATTCTAGGAAAATTTAAATGGTCTATTAATTTTCTTAATAAATTTAGATATGGCTCCTGACTGCAATCTGTCTTTGATTAGCTAACAAAAGTGTATGAAGATCCTGCCAAGCTGATGGTTCAGAGTATACCAAGCAAATCATCATCTACATTTTTTTGAAAGAAAGAATTCCTTTCTCTTTAATACAGGCTTCAAAAAACGCACAGATCCTCAGGTTTTGTCTGCACGGGCCCTCTCAGTCCTGCTTCATCTGCAACTGTTAAAAATGAGTTGGCACGTCTCAAATGCGCGTGCACTTTCTGGACTGACTACAGTTTAGTAGTTCATTTGGGCATACGGATAACTTTGAAGACTTTTTTTTTCATCTTCAGACCCAACAAGGCTTAACCATTTGCTTCAAAACACCTGTGTTCCACCCTGAGGAGCTGAGTGGTCTCCTGGTCCAGCACGGCACGGCGCACAGCGCAGCGGGAGGCACACACCGACTGGATTCTCTTCTGCTGACTGAAGGCTTCCACAGTGCTGAGAATCCCTCCTTACCCTTAAAAAGAAGTGGGACATTTCAAGACCAATTCATCTGGCCTGTTTTACACGGGTACCTCAAGGAAAATTCTGTTCATGGAAAAGCTGCTTCTGGGCTGACTCTGCCTTATCAGGGGAAGGAGATCACAGTGAGTTTAAGGCTGGGGACTGTATCTACTGAGCAGGTATACCTTACCTTAAAAATACCCAAGAAAAGTGCAGATCAAAGAATGAGAAAAGCTATTAGAACTAAATGATGTGGTGGAAAAAGAGATAAGCAGTCCAAGAATAAGTTCAGGATTCCTCATAAAAGGTTTCTAACCGCCCAGTTGCTCACTGGGCCTCTGACATAGCCTCACAAAACCAGCAAACAGTGGAGTTTTAGAAGTTTATACATACGTGACCTTTACCAGAGACTAGGGCTAGATGCTTCTTAACTCTGTTTTTCATTTCAGACAGTTTCTAGAGATGATAAAACACAAATCCAAGGTAGAAGCCAGGGAGGTAAGTCTACTAGTTGTACAAGACAGCAGTGTTATCTTTTGGGTCCCAAATGTGCACTTAGTGGGGAAAAAAGTGGGTCCAGTGGTACCTGGAAAGAGGTCACTGCAAAATTTTTATCTTTGCTTGCAAAGCACCCAAGTTCCTTTAAACATGACCAGAAACAGGACAAAGTATTCCTGCGTTAAACTGCAACGCTGAGATGTCCCACAAGCGTTAATACAAGCTATTGAAATGCTATCTGTGTTACTGATTGAGAAAATCTGCACTGTGATGGAAATGATGATGTGACCTCAGCTCCAAACAACCCAAGGCAGTGCCTGTTTGAAGACTCACAGCCTTCAGCTTTCCTCAGCGCAGCTGTACAACACTCACAGGAAAAGAAACTTTTCTCAGCCTTCGTTTTATCTGAACTGTTCTTTGTTTCTTGGGTTTTTTTTGGTTTTCTAATATTTTAATTACAGTTGGCAACTCACAGTCTCCTACTGGTAGCTGTAATCAAAACTGAAAAGTGATTAAATGAGGTCATATATGCCACTGGACACCATTATGAGCTCCCAGTACAAAGGGTAATACACCAACACCTAATTTTAATCTACAAACAATATGGCAGTTCTCTTTGCAGTTAATAGTTGAGAACATTCAAACCGGGTCTCAGTACCTCCCCAATCCCGTATGAACGTAACGCGGTACCACGTCAGCCAGCTCTGGGGTCAGTCAGTTGCTGCCGTTCCTGCCCGTGAGAGGTGATGGGAGCAGCGGTGCCCGGTACCTGCTGCACCCAGTGCCACACAGCACAAGCTGCACTCGTCATAGAAAGCCCCATATGGAACAACATTATAGATTCCTGAGTGCCATCTACTGGCACCGTAACTGGTAGCTAAACCTCACAGAACATTTTAAGTTCCCCATCAAAACTCCTAATATACAAGTATGCATTTTTACCCCACTTCATTCCATATGAAGTTTAGGTGAATTTTAATGCATACTTTTCATGCTGGTGTACTCACTGGAAAAGAAATGTTATGACATTATCTCTTCAGACATACGTCTCAATGTCAAAATCAAAGGAAACATTTCACTTAGTCTAAGTTCAAAATTGAAATGTGTCTGGCTGAACTGACCTGGTGCCTTACAGAAGTGAATTGTACACCCATTCTCCCCCATAAGCTGTTCTCTGCTGGGTCTATGTACACTGTGTCACGACAACATTTTCAGGGGATAGCGAGATATTTTTTCTAAAGCCCAGACCAGATAAGGAGACAAACCAGGTAAGGAGTCAAACAGAGATGGGAATAGTAGAAATGACAAGCCATGGGGGCAAATATTTAAGCAAATACCATTCAGGGGATTGGTAGAGAAGCTCTCAGGCATTTCTGAAGGGCTGAGGAGCTCAAAGCAGCCAGCAGGTCCTCCAGGACTAACCCCTCTCGAGCACAACAGTCCACCCTGGTATTCAGGAAAAGGAACTATGTAGCAGGATGCTGACTTGGCTAAGCAGGGAAACCATAACTTGTCTCCAACAAAACTGGATGTACACTGGAGATGGAAGCAAAGACAGGCTACAGGGGAGGAAGACAAATGAGCCCATTGCTCAGACACGCAGGGAGGGTGGCAGGAAAGCCAAACCCAGGAACAGTTGTTGGGCATTTACAAAAGATCAATTGCACCTGAGCACATCCACTGCCTTCTGAGCTAAAATGAGGAAGAAGGTGGGCTAGGGACTTCCCATGGTGCCACCAACCTGAATGATTTTATACTGCTGTGGCATTCACTTTCTCAAAAGCACACCACAAGGTAAAAAACAACATCAAAAAACATAATCAAAAAACCCCAAAACACCAAAACCCCCAACCAAACCCCCCAAAACCCCAAACAACACACCAACACCTCCACTGTTTTTAAATTTAAAAAAACAAAAACAAAACAAAAACAAAAAACAGAAAAGAAAGAAACATTTTCCAAAGCCCACAGAAAAGGACAAATCTGGGTAACTCTCTGGCCGGCAGCAAGTAGAGAACGCCACAGAGGCTCAGGACTCTGCCAAGCTGTTGCTCCGCTCACCAGAACCGTGAGGGCTCATTTGGTGAAAGCCTTTCTCGTGTAAGCTGACCCAAGGTCAGCTGCCTCTTCCACAGCTTCTTCTATCAGTGGCAGATTAGCAGATGGATTAAGGAATAAAGAAAAATCTTTCAAGAGATAAATTACAGTTTACTTAAAAGATAATTGGTGTTTCCTTCTCCACTCAAGCACACCACTGAACTTTCTCACTAACACTGTGTTTGTCACAAACAGAATTTCATGAATGTGGTGATTTCTTCAAATCTTAATCACTAGCGATGTTTGGCATCTTTCTCCTCTATTGTTCCGTGCAGAGTATGTCTATTAACAAGGCAAAAAACACCCAACACTTGATTTTCAGGAACTCTGCTTTTACTCAGGATTCTTGAATGTCACCAGTAAGCAGGCACTGGTTCAGGAACCATGTTAAAAAACAGCTGGGGTAAATTAATTGTAATTTCACCAGACTAAAATAAAGCAACTTCAAAAGACAGCTATGAAGTACTTCCGAAGAAGTGCTGTTGATTTAGGAGTATGTGGACTCTCAGGAATTTTACGCCGAGTTTGTCTGGAATCACCTCCTCAATGGCAGTCACAATACCAACATCTCACCTAACATTTGCTGACCCAAACGAGAAAAAGCCCTCACACATAAAGAATTCACTCTGTATGGACTTTGAGGACACCCAAACCACAGGTTTTCTATGGAATTGCACAGCCTCTCAATAATGAATAAAATCGATGACTCAATACGCAAAAAGGAAAATTGGAAAGAAAATTTTGTGCTACACGTTGGAAACCAGAAAAGCTACAAAAGATGGCTGTTAAATATATGGGAATTGAAATCTGATGATACATGTTTCAGATCTGGTAAGATGGATTTTAATTAGAAGACTTCAAGTTAGAAAGCCTTGGAAAAAAATACTCTTGACAGGAAAAAAAAAGAAAAGAAACTGAGAACAAGATTAATACACTGGGGCTGCTTCAAAGCTTCTCCTTGGGAATGCCTTCCTCACATCTGGATTACTGATGGAGCAAACATTTTTGAAGGAAGTATTTACTTTCAGTAAAACCTTCAGTCTTTGGTTATTGATGTTTGAAAATGAAATGCCCTAAACCTGGAATAATTCATTGTAATAATATCCTAGATCCCCTGAACTCTGCAGCATGACAGTTCCTGCTTCGGTTCTGTTCCTTCCCCTCTGAAGTCCCAGAAGGAACCAAAACCTCTTCCCCAGCAAATCAAAACAAACTTGCAACATGTGAGCATCTGCCCAAATTTGGGCAGTCTCTAAACTTCCATTTCTTGAAGACAAAACCACTACTCAAACTATGACTTGTAATTTTTTTACTCGTAATTATCTTTCCAAGGCTGAGGATTATGGCATTTTATTGTGCCACCTACTAGAAATTGATATTTGACATGTCTTTTAAAAATGCTTTTTTTACCAGACTATTTAGAAAGTGAGCAGCTTCTTTAACCAAATCCTGTTACATTGCATGTATTCTGCATCAAAGAGTCTCCAAAGCAAAGCCCAGTAATGGGAAATGATTTGGTCCCAGCTAACTGGTACTAGCAGCCCTGCCTGCTTTCTCAAAGACCTTTCAGGGTTGCTTTTGCTTATTTTACCCCTTTAGTCGGGTATACGGGTACTTACAAGCATAACTAATTCATACTTTGGACTTCTAGGATTATGAAGTATTATAGGATGGCAGTGCTAAGACAAAATGCTCTAATTCACCAGCTGTCATGTATTTAATTAGAGATTGTGATGAATCTTTCCTACTTAGATGAGCCTTCATATTTTGTGTTCTATAAAGAACGGAAAGAAAGAGAGAGAGAAAGAGAAAGAGAGAGGGAGAAAGAGAGAGAGAGACAGAGAAAGAAAGAGAGCAAGAAAAGACTTCTTTTGGACAAGGACTCGAGGACTCTGATGAACTTTTTTTTAGCAAGGACAACCTAATGTTAGACCCGGAGTTGAACAGATTGTCACCTCCCAGCAATGACATTTCCAGGGAAGCAGGAGCGAGGGTGCAGGCTCAGAAATGAGGCTTCTATTACACTGAGAGCCAGAGAGAGCACGGCCAGAGCGCCTTTCAGAAAGCTCTGAAACAACAACCCCACAAACTTCATGCATTTCCACCCTCTGTGTTTTGCATAATCCAGATGTTCACAAAGGTTAAACAAGTTTCTTTCCCCCAAAAATCTAAACTGTCTTTCTTTTAAGATCTCAGTAATAGTATTTTTTATTTTCTATAGGAAATAAGAAGTCTATTTATATATCTATTTACATGGATCTGCGAGTCAAAGGCAATCTCTGTGTACACGCTATTAGCTGCAGCATGCACAACAGAAAGCGTGAAAGATGAGGTTATAAAACTGATTCTTATTTATTCTATTGTGAGACAGGCTTTAAATATTTTTGTGTGAACATTTCTCTTACAGCGGCAGAGTGAAACGCAGGGGCTACATGGCAGTATTTTCAGTACCAGCGTCTATGTTCATAAAGAAAGGACTTCTCTGACAGTGGAATGTGCTTGGCATCCATAAATATTTTAATTTTTAGACTTTTTTTAAAAGGTTATGCTGTATCTAAAGTATATAATAAATTGTTGCAGCAGAAGAAACCATCCTGCTACAATTTTATCATGAATCTTATTTCTGTCTGCCAGCGTGTGTAATAACAAACTGATGCATCGGTTCACCTTGCTTAAAATCTTCTGGTTTGTCAGGCCTGACCCCCCCCAGGAAAATATAAGCAAAGTTCTTGACATCCACTTCAGTTGTGTGGGCTAGTGCCAAAGCAGAAACCCCGCTCCAAGGAAAACACAGAGGGCAGAAAGACCATGGGGGTATTTTCTAGACATAAATGCTGCGCTCGTTTCAGTTCTCCTCTATTAAATGGCCCTGCCGACACGAGGTGGTCCTTGATGTACTGCATGTTCTTATCTTAGGTTAGGCTAGGAATTATTTAGTATTAATTATTAATTAATTAGCATGATCCATCTCTGCTCCCATTAAAAGTCAATGTGTGATTCAATATTTAAAAGGAGAAAAAAAATCCAAACCTGGAGTGCTTCCTCATTAAGGGACCGTGGGGGGAAAAACCAACCTAGAGAAGGGTATAAGAACTGTACTTCAGCGTGTCCCTCTGCACTCAAAGTGCAAGGACTGTGGCGCTCCGAGCACAAATAGGTACTATTTTTCTGGTTGCTGCCTGAAATAAGACGTCTTATGGGGGTGGGTAGAAGGAGCTGAAGGAGATCTTAAGTTTACGATCGTTATAAAGCAACCTCCCCAGAAAACTCCTCACCCAATTACCAAGGCTGTGTACTAAGACTGGCAGCACACTACAGGCTGTGTAGAAATAACATTTCTAGTTCTGTAAACAATTTGAGGCTTTAATTTTGGGCATTCTGTCACCCCAGACTGGAACACTGGTTGCTCCCTTTGCTTCTTTCTCTCCCCGTGGGGTTCAGTGGCACCGAAAGGCTTGACTACTCATTTGGCAGAAGGGAAGCTGACAGCTTCACAGTTATCTGGATAACAGTCACACAGACAAACCGCTGGACTTGGCAGCACCTTGGAGCCTGAGGCTGCCTGTCATCCAGCCGCTGGACCACCAACAGTCCCTAGGCCCAGCCCCTGAGGAATCCCACAAAGCATACATTTCAGAAGGTGGTGGCTGACTGAGCTCTCCGCACTCACCAGCTGCAGAGAATAGGTGTTTGGGGAGAGAGACAGACACCTGGAGCCCTTCATGTGGATACAGGAGTTACAAGACCTCCAGAGTCCTAAAATCTTCTTTATTTCAGTGTAAGGGGGGTGGAACTGGGCAGAGTGAGGGAAATCATAAAGTGGCAAACTATTTGCCTGTCTGGTTTCTCACATATGTTTTAGTGGAAATGCCTTCCCAGCTCTCTTTAATCTATCAGATTAACGGCACTAATCACTGCTGTATCTTACAGCTGATGGCCTCTAGGACACAGCAAAACTTCCGGAGTGATGTTAGGAAGTGCTTTCCCAGTCAGCCACCCTGGCACAATTTGCCCAGCCCCGACTGCACACCACCACATGTGCCACAGCCCAGCCCAGCCCGCCATGGGCAAGGGCTCCACCACAACATCAGCCACTGGCACAGAAGGGACGTGCCACAGCAGCACGCTCAGGCAGGGGGTGCAACTTGTTGCTACTCATTTACTACATGCCTGAGCAACTGCTGGAACAAGGATTTGGTTGGGGCCAAACTACCTTGACACCAGGGACAGAGGTGATGGCCTAGGAGGGCAGTTTAGCCCTTGGCACAGAACACATGTTCTGCTCTGCTCTCTGCTGAAGAAATAGTCTAACCATTGCTGTTGACTATTGAGACAGAAATATCTTTGTCAGGCGTTAATTGCAGAAAACAGCTTTACCAAGGCCAGGTTCTAGTTGCACACAATGACTTAGAGTCATTTCTTGTACTCAGGGCAATGCAGAAAGATTTTTCAAACCTGCTTTTGTTTCACAAATGCACAGGGTTCCAGGTATCTGTGAGTGCAGTATGACCCCAGCAAACCTGTGGATAGTGCAACTGAAGTAACACAACAGGTCTACTGACTACCTACTGCAATACTTACCTCTTGGTGGCTGAAAGACTGTCCATGGGCCACATGGTCCATGCCCCACTCATGCCCTAAATACTCACTGGTATTAACAGAGAAATTATGCTTCCACTAAGGACAAGCCTTTATTTGTCTTATTCAGCTCTTTCTTTATCTTCTGTGCCATATTGAGTCTCTGAAGCGCAAAGTGTGTCTAAAATTAAGAACCGTACCTTGCAGATAATGCATTAGGGCCATCTCCTTGGATCCGTATGACTTAGTGCTTCAGAGCATGGTGCCACATAGAAACATGGCAGCACTGGGCTTGTCCTCAGGAATTTACTGTCAGGCAGCAGAAAACAGCTTTTAGCACAAAGTTAGCAGTCATCCTTATTAGCACGGAGAACTCTTTTTTAACAACTTTTGACTTGTGTTTCCAATTCTATTTGTTCTGTTCTAGAATTAATGTGGAAATCTAAAATACAACAGGAATATTTTCTGGCATGGACCTACTCAGAAAGGTGTACCCTCATGTTCCAGAAAAACTTCCTTCATTTATACTTACGCTATCTGCAAATGTTTCTAAAGAAAAAACAGGTTTATCTTCTGTCTATTGAATGAGCCTGGCCTTTTGCATCAAAAAACAATGAACAAATGCTCAAAACAATGAAACAGCTGGAAACTGAAAATGGTTCTTCAACCCCTGGTACGTATCCATAGAGGAACACATACCTAGTGTAAGACATTTTCACTTCCAATTCAAAACGTTTTCTGCTGAGTAAAAATAACAAAGAACTATATATACATATAAAGACATGTCTGGAATTCAGCTGAGAGACACTGAAAAATGTAACTGTCACAGATTATTACAGACTGGTCCATCTCAAGTATTAACACAGGAATTTATCTGTTTTATGAAAACTTGAATTGCCCTTTTGTTCCCATGGATCCAGCAGATGATAGAATCAACAGCAAAGCGTAGCCCAACTATCCCTTAACTGGGATTAGGCTTCAGGAAGATTTATTGCAGACAGAAAAATGTTACCAAACCATATTCCACAGAGTTTCCAAGAGACATCTAATATACTTGTACCATGAAACACAGACTGATTATTACTGCTACAGTTTCTCCTGCACTAAGACCACAAGCTATGTTCTTTCACAGATCACCATATCACATTTAGTCATACATTTAAATACTGTCCTTAAACGCTTATTCTCAAAGAGCCACTCACTCCCCTTTCTCTCCATGACCAGGCCCTCTCCTGGCCCATGGGATGCAAACCAGCACTGCTGGAACAGGAGGGTTCATTACACTTTAAAACAAACAAATGTGCAATTTGTTTCCATGATGCAGCTGGTAATTCGCATCAAAATTGTTGTAGATTTCTCAAAAATTCTTCTGTGAATCTGATATTAAAAATTGGCTTTGTGAGTACATTTGAAGATTAATCTCACTGCCACCCCCTTCAAAGGCAACTGTGGCCTCCTGGTAGTTTCCACACACTACACAGCGCTACCAGAAACTGTGAATAAATGATGGTCTTCCATTGTAATGGCCCCTTCCACGGGATATTTGAAATCCACACCTCAATAGAATTACCCCTGTTAAATTAAGAACAGTACATTTTTCAATTCTATCATCATTTATGTGAGCTATAGGTACCTCTCAGAAAACAGAAGTTCTCAGCAGAGTTGACAGTCTCTCCTCAGGACAAACAAACTACAACTAAGCATTTTCTCTTGAATTGAGGTCATGACCCTCTAAGAAGCTGAGGGACAGAACTGCTACTGAAGTATTTTTCTGCTGGCACATTAGAGCAAAAAGGACCTAACGTGCCTGCATGCATCCTCCACTCCTTTATAAATGGAAATGCAAGAAGATTTAAGACCAAGCCACAATCCTGACTAGATCTAGAAAGTCGGATGCTACTGGGGGTACCGTAGTTTGCTTGAAAGGCATATACTCCACTGTTTTGGTGAATAAATATAGGCAAAAATTGCCTTTATAATTCTTTCACATTTTATTGAAGAACACTTTGGACTGCTTAATATTTTTCTCTGAAGTGTAATAATCAAGCCCTTGTGGAGGAAATCTTTTTGCTTTGCTATCCCCACAATACTACTACTGCAGGAGAACGCTTGTCTGCCTCTTGATGTGTTTATAAGAATAAAAGATGATCAGAGTCTCCAGGAGAAACAAAAAGGACTATTTCTTTGAGAAACAGATGAGATGGTCTGTACACGTGATCACAAAAAGATTTTTGTAAATGCACGTAATGAATCTTGTGGTTTGTGAAATCCTGACTCTGTGAATAATAATTAGTCTTTGTATAAATCATAGTGAGAAATATTTATGATGAAACTTCCATTCAAAATAAAACAGACAAATGTCTTTAACCTAATGAAATTGCATAGTAAATTATTTCCAAGAACATTCCAATGTCAAGGTAACTCACTTAATTATCCATTATCATAGAAATGTAGACATAATGTTAATTAAAATGAAGGGGCAAAACCATTTCCATTTTTTATGAAGATCCATTGGCCTCCTGAGCAGCTATTAGCCTTGCTGCCAGGGTGAGGTGGAGGACAGACCCTGCCCTGGCAGACAGACTCTTGCAAGCTGCTTTCAAAGGCTTCCCAACTGCAATGTCATAATGAGAGGCAATTGAAAAACTATCTGCAAGCCCTTGGTATTGACATCACCCAGGAAGCTTTTGTGCCACGACCATTATTTCTGCAGTGCACTTTGCAGCTGCCGAGCACAGGCACCTCAGACAATGAGAAGAATTAGCCACGCTCACAGCTGAGAACACAAATACACCTGCACATCTTTGGCAACTCCAGTGATGTTCTGCAAACAAAATCCTCCAGCCCTATACTCCTCTTAGTTAGAACTTTGGCAGATTAATTATACTGCTTGCACGTGCAGATATTTATTTTTGGAGAGGATTATCTTATGCTGTAGGAAACGTTACCTTCAGGGCTGAGCAGCATCAATGAAGGAGAGCGACAGGCCTGCCTACACTAGAATGCACATTACGCCATTCTGATTAAAGTCAACGGCTTGGAGTAAAGCAGCTGTAGAAATAAAATGGCAATTTGGGGAAACTTTTTCATTCCCTTGTGTCTGTGCATTTAGTCACAGTTCCAGAGGAGGTGTTTTCTCATTTGTCTATTACTGCTATTATAAATCATCAATGGTCTATTGCAAATCAGCTGCAGACTCAGAGGACACAGCACGCTGCTCTTCCCGCTGTACTGTAAGGAGGAATAGCTGAAATATGTCAATGAATACCCTGGGTGCTGCATACCATACTATTTTACAGCAACATATAACTCAATTTTAGTCTTACTTAATTATTAATAATCTAATTATAATAGCAATGATTAATTATTACAGTATATTATAACTAAAAGTGTTTAGAGATACACAGGTTTAAAATTTTGTTCATAAAGCACTCACACATTTTCACTCTATCACAACATTTTATTATCCAAACAACTAAAAACCTG
This sequence comes from Jacana jacana, assembly GCA_013400555.1. Classification (NCBI taxonomy): domain Eukaryota; kingdom Metazoa; phylum Chordata; class Aves; order Charadriiformes; family Jacanidae; genus Jacana; species Jacana jacana. The sequence goes on from VZTM01007269.1 coordinate 23,009, forward strand.
CTCCTCTTACATTAAAGCTGCTCTTACCATCACTGTGGATTTTCATGAGTAAAGCATTTCAGGAAATTTAAAACACATATTACTTCCTTCAGTCCTTTGAATAGGGAATTATAATTGCTTTAATAATTCAGAATGACATAAAAATGAATCTGAGGTAATTACCAGCTTGCGTATTACCTACCACATATTGCACTTTAAAAGTAATCAGGGAGAGATTCATTAACAAAATCTTTTTTTTTCTTTCCTGACAAAAAAGACAGAGTCACAAACACCAGAAAGTTTCAATGGAATGTACTGTTTCCAAATTGAATAACCCTTTTCCATAGCCCTAATAAATCTGAGACATTCTGAGAAATTCAGCCCATCATTCTATTTTTTAAACGCCTAAACTTCTAACTTTAAATTCAGAATTATTCTTTCATTATTATCGTATAAAATGTTTCATTGTTGAGTGAGCTTTTTTGTTGTGTTGGTTTGGGGTTTTGGGGGGTTTTTTCTTTGCTTGTTTTAACACAATTTGCTGTCAACATAGTTAGTTTTTTGCTGATACTAGAATAAATGTCTGGTATAGAGGTTCCCCCCTCACCCCACC
>VZTM01007269.1:23641-40953 GCA_013400555.1 Jacana jacana
AACTGCCTGGGTTTCATTTAGAACTCTGCTGAAATAAGGGAGAGGATGGGGCTAAGTTTGTAGCACAGCACTAACCACAGTATTAAAAAAGAAACCTGCACATGAAATAGTCATCTAAGGCTTTGGATGCTACTGTGCTGCTGAGTATCATTCTAGAATGGAGAGCAGCTATAGAAACAGAAACAGTGCTAACAATTTCCCAAATATTACTATGCCAGTGCACACAGAGTTCTAGCATGCGAGCCACCCTGGACAGTGCAGGGAAACACATCAGCAAACCTGGAAAATGGAGCTAGAATACCAAAAAGAAGACTACTGCTAAGTAGATTCAAGTCTGGAAGAGCGGGTGTCCTGCCCCTTCTTCCATCCAATAATCCCAGGAGGCCTGAGGAGGTAATAGTTGTCCTCCTCAATCCCAGCGATTGCTTTGCCATGAATGGTACTTTTGCAGCACCTTGAGGACCAGCCACCCCACAGTCCAAGGACGTTTTGTGTGAAGGTAACCACAAGGCAGGGAACTCTGGGTTTGGGGCATCATGGTGAAACAGTCGTTTTCCCCTACCCTGTATGAGATTTGTGTGGCATTTTCTAATAATCGAGTTAATTCTGAAGGATTCTTACAGTACCGTGTACTTACAGCTCCTTAAGTTGTAGAGTTTCTGTTTCCATGGTTACCCACACAGTCCACACTTCAAACCCGCCACAGTAAAACAAGGCTAAAAACGAGCCAACTTAGTGTAATACAAGTCACCGCACATCTATCAGTCTTTCTTCTCCTTCCAGCCCCCCCGCCCGCCCCACACTTCACAAAGCTCTCAGATTTCTCGCTATCCACAACCTCTCAAGGAAAACAAACACCTCTTCTATTGAAAATGCCCCATTATTGGACAAATTTCTTGTCTCCTCCTGAAGAAACTTTACAACTCCTGTATACATCTAACAATAAGGTGCAACGGTTACTATAGCAACATTCCTCTAGGAATAAATAACACAACATTGCTGCTGATTCCTTTCAACAAATAAAACAACAACAAAAAAAAAAAATGAGCACACTCTGGATTAATGGCATTATTTATTTAGAAGCCTTCATAGATTGTAATTTATATTCAAAACCACTAGCTAGTTTTGGTGCAGCATTCTGTCTTCTCCACATAATCAGGGCTACATCCAATAAACAAGATATTCCAGTTGCACTGGTGCTATGATCTCATTTGTCAGCAGGACGTGACTGACAACGCTAAACTGATGGAAAAACATGTTCTATACCCTGAGGGCATCAATGGGCTTCAACAGCTCCAAGCAACCCCACAGCGACTAACACCCAGGGGCCCTAGACTCCCACTGAGCTCAGGTCCTTGCCCCAACCGCCTTGGTAGGCTGTCAAGAAGTGGCCAATTGCCTTGTTACACTTCTGGTTTCAACAAAATTGATTCTGGGACTAGTACCCTGAGGCAAAGTTCTGCTTTAAACTCAACTGCAGAATTTTGTTTCGGTTGTACAGACACTCATGGGCTGTTTAAAAACAATCAAAAATAACAAAAAACCTGGTTGTTGGGAGCTCTGCATATGACAATGTTTTCCTGGGAAATCAAATCTTTTGAAGAAGACCACCAGCATCTGCCCATATCATGAAAGAAGACTCCACTGCAAGTGTGCTGCAACTGCATCTCCGGGTGGTCCAGGCAAGAGCCCACAAAGCATTGCCCAGCAGAGTTCTTATATGCTGCTGGGTCTGTGCTCCTATGTCACCACCCCAGGAAACACAGGATGCATTTCTGATCTTTAACTTCTTACAAACCACCCAGCTATCCTAATTATGTGCAAAGACTGCCCCATGTCACCTTTCCTGCATCTGCAGGATCAGTTTGCATTGGCTGTTTAACGAGCATCTTATACTTTGGTCACTTCTGCAGCAGAACTTCCAGGGAGGGTGTCTCTGGGACTGTCAGCTTCTGCACCCAGGAGTTCATCCCCACACTGAGCTGGTGCCTGCACTGTGGGAGCTGCCTGGGGCAGCCTGAGACTGGCTGCCATTCCCACCAGGACAGGCTCTGGAGCAGTCAGTCATTGGCTTTACTGGGAATGCCCCAGGGAACAATTTTGTCTTTGTATTCGAGTCAGTGTAAAGGCCATGGCTCTCACCATGCACCCTGCACTAATAAAGTAAACAATTAAATAGAACTGGCAGGCTGGGAAAAATTATACCATTATCATAGTGTTTAAGTGAAGTTTAGTTTAGATTAATGTTTACTGAAGAAGGACCTCAACAGAAGTAAAACCTACCAGAAATAGCCAGAAGTTATGGTAAACTGTGGTAAGGAATTGACCATGGGAAGACTCATCAGTTATTAGGCAAGCAAAATGATCCTCAGCACACTAATGGTACAAACAGCACAAGACGGACACTATCACGGTAATTCTGATTCTTCACCACGAAGGAAAACACCATTTCAGAGTGCTGCACATTCTCAATTCTTTTTAAGTATCTCCAATGTCTGGAATTTCAGGTTGATGCTCTTTTATGAGAGACAAAAGAGAAGTGCTGAGGTTTGGAGCAGTACAGCAACGCTACCTGTTCAATTACAACCAGACCAACAGTGGTGTCATTGCCAGCCTTTGCGCTCTCAGAGGGGAACTAGGTAAAGATACATCTTAAAGCTGAAAGAAGGAAAAGTAACCAATGAGCAAAACAAGCTCCAAAAAACCAGCATATGTGAATTGTTAAGCAAATTAAATGATCACATTTGCTTTCATGTCCAGTTCCAGAAGTCCTTGTATCCCTGCTCACTAAGAAGGCAAATAAGCAAGTTACCTCCAGGAAAAGTGCAAGATAACTTTGATATTGCTGCAGATCAGACATCACTGTGGTGTCCTAGAAGGAACTTTAGATACCTTTCCAGGTAATGGCTATTTCCTACTTTCCATGCAAGTGCTCTGGGCTTACTTTTGAAATAAACAAAGCTCACATTGTATCACATCTTGTGCCATTACAACCAAAATGTATCTGACAATGCATTGAAAGGTTTTACTACAAAGAAGTAAGCAGCTCAGCTGTACTATGACCAGGGCCAGCAAAAAATGCACTTCAGCGTTTTTCATGTAACTCTTTCACACAACTGAACAACACTCAATACGAGTCTGCAACCTTCTTCATTATGCCAGTCCAGTTAAAGTGCTCTGATACACAAAACTACCTCAGTTATCAAAACCCAGGACTATTCAGAGAGGGATTTTTTTGGTAAACGTGACATTAAAATCTGTCAGTAGATGTGCAATTTGTGCTAAGCATTTTGGGACACCTATAGAGTTTTAATCTTAAATATTATGAATAAAGTTTTATTATTTTCAGCATTATTTTTTAATTAAGATTACAGAAACTTCCATAAACTGTTGAGCCTAAATAATTTTTGCATTTCAGAATTTTCCACTAATTGTGTGCTACGTGTATAGCAAAGCTTAACATCTCTATGCAACTTAATTGGGATGTTCTTCTATGGCACATAACAGACTTCTCCTCTAGACTACAAATAGTACAAATCTTCTGTTTATTAAGCAAAAATATAATTCCTGGTGCAACTGCTGACAGCAATCATGTTTTTGTTCATTATGTAGAGCAGCTAAAAACAATTATGATTTATTTCTTATTAGCTGTGATAACAAACAGTTTGGTATTAACGAAATGTGAAAACAGAAATGTGTAATTGCAATTAGTATGTAAAAAGCAATTTCCATTTGTTTATATAAACATGATTCCCAACTCCCCTTTTCAGCTAATCCTTCAATCCAACCTTAAACGGTTTAAAAAAAAACTTTTTTGAAAATCCTCTGAGTGTGTGCTGTAAGAATCTTCATTTGAATTCTATCTAAGCTCCAATAGCTGCTCCCAAAACACCGGTGTATTTTCCATGAAGACCTCGTCAGTGAAAACAATTCCAGTGAGATGCAGCATTATGCTTCTAGAAGCATTCAGTCAGCAGAAAGAACAACAATCTACTTAGGTCTCTACCCAGCAGAAAGCAACCTTGGCAAAAGCTATACTGCCCATCTCTGGGGACTCTTGTTCCATTGCCACCTGCAGGGATCTTCCCCTTTCCCTAAGAGATACCCATCCCACAAGGTGCAGAATTGATGGCAGAGCCCTGCTCCAAGGATACTGGGTGCTGCTTAGCAATTAAGTCCTATGGAAAGGTCAGTGCAAAGTGAAAGAACTGAGTGATCCCCAACTTTCTGGGAAACAAGGGGGCACAGAAAAAAAGGACTGAGGGAAGAACAAATAATTTACTGCTAGAATGACAGGCTGCTGAGAGCAAAGGCGTGACAGAGGAGCCACTGCCCCATGACACCTCTCACTAACAACAGGGAAAGGGAATTTTCATTTTATTACATTTATCATGTCTGTTCCTGTCAGAGACAAAAAAGGGTTTGTTCTCAGTTTGTGTAACACGTTACTCTAAAAGTGACTGACTGGATCTGGTGGAAACTGTGAAGGAGAGCAAATGCTGTGAATACTCCTTCCCCCAGGAAACAATCAAACAATCGGGTCTCAGGATGATATAAGCAAAAGAAACCAAAACCCTAATCTCATGAGCCAAGAGACACTGCAGTTTGATGATATGAAGTTGGTTTTGACTACAGACAAGGAGAGAATGCATACAGTAATTGTTTCCTATTCTGCTTTACCCAGTCTCTTAGATACTTGCCTGTTTAAAAATTACTGTTCTAGCATAACTTGGCTTTTCTGAATTGGAAAGCCTTTTCCTCTTCTTTAAGTAGTTCCCTAGAAGAAGCAGATGTAGGCTAATCTGGTTTAATATTTGTTAAGGGGAGGTTCCTATCTCAGTGTCAACATTGAACTCCAGCCACAAGCATGAAGCTGAAAAGCGGCAGAGATCATTGCAGGCAATGCTTATCACAAGCAGGGTAAAGTAAATCAAATGCAACCCAAAACACACATTCCAAACACCACTTCCTTCTCTCCCTTTCATTAAAGCCAAATCCACAGTTTCTCCAACTTTGAAAGGTTTCCAAAGCCTTTTAGATCCAAAAGCACCAGGCTACTTCTGCCAAACCAACTTCATTTTCACAGAAATGCTCGAAGTCTTCTTGCAGTAATAATTGCTGAAAAATACTCTTCTTGTTTCAAAGTTTTCACATTAAGAAGAGTAATAAACTCACAAAGAAGAGGCATGACAAGCACTCCCGAGACATGGATTTTTCAGACTTGAATGAAGTGAACAGTTTAGAACTGAAGCCAGGTGATGGCATTAATAAATTACAAAGGCCTCTCCTCATGAGTGGGATGAATCTTACATATCCATAAATACTGATTAGATATTCCATATGCAATATGGAAATAAAATGATAGGTTTATTCACTCTAACATTGTGAATCATGTTCAAACTGATCTGAAGTCACATAATATAAAACTGGAGGCCATGATGAGAAAGTGTTTCTAAACTAGACACGTTAGAGCAGAAAGCAAGAGAGACCACTGACTGATCCACAGTATCCCCCAGCTCCCACCAATGCAGAACGGACCATTTCATTCCCCACCTGCATCCGCCCTGCCTGAGCTGGAAAGGGCATCTCCACTGGTGCAACACCACATCCAGACTTAAATGCAGGAGCACAGGGAAATACTATCACTAGTAGAAAACAAGGTAATGAAAATACTGCTGTACAAGCTTTATCTTCTGTGTAACAAATACTGCCCGAAATCCATCAGAATTATCCTTTAAGAAGTGTCCAAAAATGGCTTTAAAAGATATACAAATCTGATTTTAACATTCCTACCAATAAAGAATTTTCTATAACCTTTCTTGGAAAATTCTCCCAAATGACTAACCCCATTTACAACTGGAAAGTTTACACCTTTCTTCCCCAAAATGAACAACTTTTTCAACTTCCTGTCAGCAGCTTTTGTGAAACTTTTTTTTTCTGGCAGACTAGAGAACCTCAATTAGCAACGTTTTGTTCCTAATGTAGTTATTATCATTTGTGATCCTATAACCTCCTCCTGGTTAACCTCATCAGAATTTGCTCCCAGAATTTCTCACTACAATTGAAACTGAAGGGTAATTTAAGTTGGCTGAGAGTAATTACAAGAATTGGAACCATAGCGCTAACAAGCCACTTTGTATGGAAAGTCCTGTGAAATCGTTAATGACCAAAAGCCCTCTAAGTTTCTTCATTTTGACTCCAAAGAGAGCCTTGAGTAGAGCAGCACCTCTGTGAATTATGCTGGGACACAGGTATGAGTCACTAGTTTTGTGACCACAAAAGCTCCTCTTTCTTGGAATCCAGCTTTACTTTTGACTTTGCCAGGAGCACTTGACTGCTCTTCCTTTCTCTTTAGCTTATGAAGCTTCCAGTTGTATAGCTGGGTGCATGTTAAAAAAACAAATACAGTTGAACTATATGGTGACAAATGCAATAGCAGGTTCCTGACACTGAAATATTAAAGTAGTTTTATAGTACATTTGTTGTTTTGTAGTATGCTTTATCACCACAGTGGGTTATCTATTTTCAGAACAGTTAATCTCATAAACTACAGCATGAAATCAAGATAAAACGTGCTTATGACTGTATTAGTGAGTATTTTACTTTTTCAATCTTTCCCTCTGTTTCAGTTTTGTGACTTGCTCACCTTCCTTTCGCTATCAATTTTCTGCACAGGTATAGAGAAATACTTCTACTGGTAAGCCTAACAAAAGGTGATTGCTAATCCAGGCTGATGACTTGATACTACACAGGAAACCCTATAACACATTTGGTTTTATTTAGATGTTACTAGTGCAGCTCTTAAAAAGCACAGAACGGTTTGGGTTGGAAGAGAAAATATGTAAATATAAGTTACTGACACTTGCACAATTCTCATTATTTTACAAAAATAAATGTTATGCCTTTTCTATACCTATAAACACATTTTGGATTAGGTTATGTCTGTCATTTAACTAGTAATAGACTGAAAATAAAAACCTTTATGGGATTTCCATCAGATACAGTGATTGCTCATGAAAGCCAATGACTCCTTGGTAACTCTGCTGGTCAACAACTGTAATCCCTATAGAATCATTATGCTCCACAACTGTCATGCTTAGTCACCCCTTGGGCCACATTAAGCCTGCATTCATGCTAGATTCTACTGAAACTTCAAATGTGCAACAGTTCAGGTCAGAAGGAAAGCACCTCCAGGGTTAACTGATACAGCAGCCAGTACTGGCAGAAGTTTCACAAAGTTCCAGACATCATCTAGAACTGCAGCGCTTCCCCTTGTTGCAGAGCCATGAGGGATGGTTTTGATGGTATTCAAACCCACACCTTCCTTTAGAGGGGCTGGGATTTCCAAGCAGGAACCTTTTCTGTAGTTACTTTGCAATCTGTCCCATACTGCTACTCTCTGCTACTCTCCCCCAGGTCAAAATGAGTCACCTATGTCGTATCTAGGGGGATACAAGGTAAAGGTTAATGGTAATTTTGACCATTATCAAAGATGCTTGGAACTGTCAAAACATATTTTCAGTTTGGTATTTATATAGAAAAACATTAGCAGCAGAAAAATCAACTTGCTATTCACTTGCACATTACATTCAGCTCCACGCTGATACTCACTCAAGCAGTCTATTTTTTTCCATGAATAAAGAAACAAATGTGTGAGAAAGAGATTCCTGCCTGATTCTGAAATGATGGGGAGAAGGGAAACCACTTCTGTTTCAGTGGTGATTTTATGCTGTTTTCTTTCAGAGTTAGAATGGACTTCAGTACCCTCAGAAACGATGGCAAAATGAGGAAGTATTCCGTCCAGTCGAAGTCTTTACAAAGAATTCTTGGTGAGAGGCACCTTCATGAAGATATGGACCATATCAGTAGCTTTTTCACTTTGGAAAGCATGTAATACCTACCACCCTACAGAGGGGGTAAAAGAAATCATAACTTGGCTTGTGCTTACTGCCTGTGGCGAAGCAGCACAAAAGACATAAACATCAGGTTCCCAGTTCAGAAGAGAGAGACAACCTAACCCAAGAAATGAGGTTATGTATGTGCATTCCCTGTTTAGAGGGTCTGCAGGGAGGATTTTCCTAAATGCCTCTTTCTGTGCAACTTGAGCAGAATTCACAGAAAAAAGTAGAGCAAATCTTCAAGTTCCAAAAAGCAGTTTAGCTGAGTTCTAATAAGAAACAGGCACATGACTAAAAAATGTTTGTGTGTTTGTAAGAGACATTATTTTGATGTACTCTGACAGCTTTTCTGGGGAAGGACTTCAAGACAGGTTCTATTTTACAAAGCAAATCAACATGGAAAAAAATAACGACTAAGTGAATTTTTAAATAATCTTAAACATTCAGGATTCAGAATTGTCATTTTTTAACGTTTCTAGTTAAATCTTATACTCCCCACCCTATGAAGAGTAAATCTGTCATGGTTAGGGCTGGGCTGGCCACTAAAATGAACAACAGATGCTCTCTTTAAACATTAAAGGTCTTGCCAACACATAAACCTAAAACTCATCAGCTGTACCCTTCTCTGCAGTCTCTGCTGTAAACCTCCTCCCACCACAGGCAGGTCAGCAGAAGGTGGATCATCAATGTATAGCCCAGGTCTACCCCTGACCAGCTGCCTAAACTTCCCCAAGACTCCTGAGAAAGAGCTGCAAGAACGTCGGGTAGGGAGGTAAGGAAAGTAAAAATGACAGGGAGAGATAGACTGTTGACACAGAGTTAAGGATTCAAGAGGAAAAACATGAACACAGCGAAGTATAAAGATCCCAATGTGTTGGGAGAGAAGAAACAAAACACAAAGGCCAGTCAGTCTGGTTTGGATCATCAGGAGCAGCTGGGTAACGAGGCTGAGCCGTCAGCACCATCACTGGTGACTGACCTTGGGGGAGAGCAGCTCAGCAGCACTGTCTGTCTGTGCCAGAGAGCTCTGGAAACCAGCCCCTCCTCTCCTGACTGATGCCTGTTGGGACAGCAAAGACCCTTCAAAATATTAACTTGTACTTGAATAGCTCATTCTGTACTGTCTATATTCTGTGTATTAGCCAGTAAATACTTAACTTATAGTTGGGTTTTTTATATCATTCTTTACTTTGAACTTGTTTGAAGCAGCCTGAGCAAATGAATCCCAAAAACGGGGCATAAGACTGCTTGTGTCACCTAAGTTACTGAATTTACTGAAAGCTCATTCCCTTGCCTACACCTTAAATTTAACAAAAGTTTCTCCTCTAAGTTTCACTTTCAGTATAAAATATGTCCTTGTGGAAGCTGTTACAAATGTCAACACTTTAAGGAGCATGAATTTATGGTGGCATTGAATTTTAATGGCACTATAAATGTCTACAGTAATGGTGATATATCCATGGCAATAAATTGCTATGAAGAAATATAAAAATAAATGTAAGATAAAAGATTGTGTATAAAATATGTTTTTACATACTCTTAAATGATTAAACATCATAGAAAACTAGAGGCTATAAATCACTGAAAACTGCTTTTATATTTGACATGGTGTTTTACTCATTTAACATACATGTATGATTCCCTGATAAGAAAGAAAGAACACCAAGTTTAATGAGGACAATCCAGATGATTTTTTCATTGACTTGAAGAAATCTAATTGACACATTAAGGATCATGGGAATACTGATACCAATGACCCTCGTTACTGAAGCCATGCCTGTTATGAAAAGGAAATAGATGGAACTGTAGCATCGGTGGTTGGTAATGCTTCCTGCTCACTCCCTTCCCTCACACAGATCATCTTATTCTGGTTGAGAAGAACTGTTCATGGAACAAAGGTATTTTCACATTGTAGTGAAAGGGAAAATTAAAAACAAGGAATTCACAGACATGCAGAAGAATAGACAGCATTTTCTCTGTGTAGGTCGAAAGTAATGCTTGATAATGAATGATCAGCCTACACTTCCATTAATTCACTGTCCTGAAAACCTTTATGTCCTTGATTTATTTTCTTAAAATGGGGGCAGCTGGAAATTATGAGATTGTTCCTTGACAGTCACTGAAGTTGACATCAATAAAACCTACCCGTCCAGGAGTATCAACGGAAAAGGAAAAAGAAAAAAAAAAACATAAGAACAAGGAAAAAATTGGAGCTTGGTCAGAAATCAATACTGGTCAGGCAAACAGCAGGAATCCCAGCACACACTTCAGGCTGGAACAGTGGGGCAGGTAGGGAGAAGTTACCGGGGGTGGTGATGTTTGTTTTTATATATACCAGTCACTTTAAATATATCCACTGGGTTTTCTCTAAATTGCAGTAGTAAGATACCCTAAGAATTCATTGAAGCCCCTGAGATATAAAAGCTGAGCTGGAAGATTGAGCAATGTTGATGTAATTTGCAGTGATGGAGAACTGTGATGACTGGATCAATCCGAGTCTGTGCACTATATTTATTTTGCACAAGGAGAGATGAGGTTGGAAAAAGGCATCAGGGAATACATCCAGCAGGACAAACTGTAAACCTGATCCCTGCCTTTCCCTTCATTATGTATAGGACAAAATCAGGGACTAATGAGATTAAACTGTCCATGACTTGATTATCAGTGACACCTGTGTTTAACATATATAAGCAGGAACTACAGTGCATAATGAATGAAAGTAGTCTAGATGTTGCCAACTAAATAAATAGCTGCAAATGAAAACTCCAGGACTCGACACAACACTGTGGGCTGTTGCCAGGTTCAGGCTTCCCAAGATCATGGTAAAGGGTGCTCCTGCAGTGCAGAAATCACAGCCAGGAGGTTGCAGTGGCAGAAGTTTCGGAGTAAGGAGTGTGCTTACCTCACAGTGTCGTAAGTGCACCTTCTGTGCAAGCGTACTCTGTAGATACCTATGGATGTCATCAGAGAAACGGTTGCCAGAGAACAGCACTGGAGAACTGTGTGTCAAAGTCTCCTAGGAGGAGATAAACTCCAGAGATTAGTAATCCTGTTGAATCTGCAAGAGTTGATAGATTGTCTGCCAAATATGTTCAAGGCCACCACCATGCACTTGCATCAGCAGCAATGGGTTCTACAACTCAGGCCATGGTCAAGAGGGCAGAAGCTGCTACACGAACATGAGGACTACAAGATTATATGTACACTTGATGGAAGAAAGGAAACTGCGTGACATTCTGAACTACTTGCAAGCCATTGGTATGGCATCAGTACCGGGTGCCAACATTAAGCAAGCCTTCCATGTGATGGAGTTTACTTAAAAGAATTCTAAGCCAGAAGCATCATTTTTATTCTTCAGCATGTTTTTGATGGGAATTACACAGACAATTCTGAAGAATCCCTGGAACTGAATGGATGACAACAGCTTAATATCAGATATTTAGGATTTGATATTTAGGTCTGATTTTAACTTTAGTCTTAAGAAAAGTAGGAAACCAGAATTTAACCAATGCAAAGTACTTTTTAAAATTCTGCTTTGGTTGATTCTACCCCTAAAATAGTAATCATTGAGACACAGAGGCTTGCAATCACGGGAACAGCCTCACAATGAAGATCACTGGTAACCAAGGACGGATGAAGGTACCGGTTGCATCTGCATGAGATAAGACGACAGTGTTTCAAAGAGAAAATGTAGGAAGGAGCAAGCTGGAACTTTCTAACAAATACCCTCTAGCAAAAGCAAACTATGGACTTATTGAAAAAAGCCTGCAGATATTGAGTTCAAATTACTGTTATTTACACTGCATACTCTTGATGCACATATTGGCATCTTCTACCGCTTGTTTTTTGCAACCTGATTGCAACAGAAGGAGTACGGTACATGTGAAACACTACATACTCATTTTCCATGTCAGTCATCATCTCTATGTCTCTTCTTTTCCATCCCTTGCAGGAAAAGGCAGGCAATCATAATGTTTCTTCAGGACTTATACAACTGAGAAATTTGTATTTGGTAAAGTTTTTACATTATGTATTTCCTTGTCTTGCACATTATAATTGATGTTCAGTGAATGGTATGAATATTAACATTATACACTTGCTCTGGGAAAAAGGCTATGTGGAAAACCTGAAAGGAAGATCCACCATTTGTCTGCTCCTTTGCTGCTCATGTCTTAGCAGACTGGTGTGACCTCCTTTCTCCATCAGAAGCCTCTGAACTCTGCTTGGGATGTATCATTATAGAAGAATGCAGCTTACAGAGTCATTCATTGCCATATGAATTCAAAACCAACACTGCAAGATCTTTGGAAAACCTCTTCCCTGTACTTCAGGAAAGCTCATGCAGATACAAAACTCCAACATGATTGCGGCCTTGCTATTCTTTCTACAAGATGCAGACAAAAAAAGGGACAAGGTGACAATATGGGATCATTTTCTGATTTCACTAACCCAATTACTTTCATTTTGTTCACACCTGAATTGGATTTTTTTTCTTGGATGTATTAATGTTTCCACACACATACACTTCACGTAAGTCAAACAAGATGAAACAGACACAGGGAGGGAGATGGAAATGGTCTTTGTCAGAGGAAATGTATGAGGAACAAACCACTATTCTTATATGCACAAAGGTATTTAAATACAACATGAGAACCAATTTTATTTTTTTTTACATGCATGTTATCAAGAGACATTTCTACCAGATACAGGCACTTGAGAGTGAAGACAAGATATTTCGTTCCATGATAGTAAAAAAAACCAACCAACCAAAAAAAAAATCCCAAACCCCAAAACCCCAGAACAAGAAAAAAATCCCACAAAAGACACACTCAAAAAAAAAAAAAAAGGCCCAGAAAAATGAAGCCCTAAAAATAGAGACAGGAAAAAGAAAATCTATTCAAACTACTGTGAAGGTTTGCCATACATATCAACAGATAGGAACTGTGGCTTTATCCAGAGTAAATGAGATGACAGAGAAAATAACATCAGCAATGCTATCAAATGAGTAAACAGGGAGTTTTTCCTGCAATTCTAAGCCAATAAATTGCTGCCATCTATGTTTATGTGTGGCACAAAGAAGCAGTCAGTTTAGATAGGACAGTCATTATAGTGATGTATTTGAACCACCTGCTGTCATGAACCAAGCTGATGCATCTTATCTTGATGTAAAGCAAGGTGCAAAGTTTCTGCTAGAGCTTTTAGATAAGCCGGTGTTGTAGTCAACCCCAGAAGCCAGCTAAGGATCACCCAGCTGCTCACTAGTTCCCCTAGAGTGAGAGGGCAGAGAATCCCATCATCAAAAGTGAAAAAATCCCCTTGTGGCTTGAGATAAAGACAGTGTAATAAGCAAAGGCCCTAGCCCACACACACATCCAAAGCACAACAGCTACTATGAAGAACATTAACTCCATCTCAACCCAAACCATTACAACAGGACAGTCAATTAACGGGACATGACCTCTCTTGTAGAACTAAACTTACTCTACTTGGAAAGCTATTCTCAGAAAATGGAAAAAAATAAAAAAAAAAAAGATAAAAAGGATTTTAGGTATGTTTTATGGTCAGGATATCAATTGCTCCAAGCATTTTGAGAAAAAGTTTTAAGGTTTGGTCTAGATAGAGCATGCATAGGAGATAATTCTTATTTTTTATTTATCTGCATTTGGATGTGACCGTATTTTTTTGCTACTGTTGCTTAACAGTGTAGTTGGCAAACCTAAGAACAGGTGAGTAGTACTTCATGCAAGCAGATCTTTAATTTCTGTCAAAATCTACATATATCTTGTTATTCAGCTGCTAGGAATCTGTTGAAACAGACTTTTCACATCAAGAATGCTTATTTGTTCCCAAAGCATTATGAATACATAATAAAATGATAAACAAAGAAATTTTAAGTAGAAGATAATTATTTTTGCCTCCGCTCTGCAACAGCAAAGGATTTTTTTTTAATAAAGAATAGAAATCAGTCTCTAAATATGGTTTTACAAAGAATTGTTACAATACTTTTATAGTTGCCGCCATAAGATTTTCACCAGCAGATTTACTGAAAGGTCTAAACGAGGAGAGAAGACCAGAAATCAGCTTTGTTTCAGATTCTTTACCTGATTCCTAATTTCTCTCTGAATTTGTCGAGTACTCCGCACATGCCTACATTTGGCATAGTTTATTTCCGCTGGCCCCCTTCCCACACTGGCCTGTCTTTCACAAAGGAAAAGGGTCAAGTCACCGTGCTGCCCATTTCCTTTAAAAAAAAAAGTTAAGTAGTAGATTTGAAAACGCAATTCTTCAATGCTGTTAATCATATGAAACTCTTGGCAGGAATCCCTGGGGAACAAAGAACCTTGTTCTATAAGAAAAGGCAGGTGTCAATTTAGCTAGACCAATTTCCTTCAGGAAAACTGTACAACCGCTTGTACAGACTAGTCAAAAGAAAGGACATTAACAGAGCATTAAAAAATAAAACTATCCACAGTTTTCAGTAACTTAAATCCATAACTGACACAGACCAGAAACCTATGGAACTGACACAGGTGAACACACGTCAGGTTTGTCCATATCAGCTCATTCTACATGACGATTTTTCAGCTGGCCTCATGCCTAAGCATTTGTCTTGTTAAATGTACAAAACAAAGCTTTGAGCTGTAAAATCTTACAGCCTTGTAGAGTGACCAAACCTGTAAGTACCTGTGAAGAGAGTCCACCTACAAAGAGTCACAGGGAGGGCCCAGGTTTTCATTATGGAAAACATCTCCAGGTAAAGCAGCAAGATAAACCATGCTTTTCCTATTACTCTGATTAGCAAAGGAAATGTCTTTTTCATCAGTTATGCTACAGATTCAAAACTGATTATAGATGAAGTGACCCATTTGATGGCAGTTATTGTAATTCTCTGGTACTCGCACAGCATAAGAGTTCTTCGGATGCTTGCCTTAAGATCTGCATTTATAGAACACCATCTGGTACTTCACACAGATCAAGTTTTGCTTTAACCAACATACTATAAGGCCTTGTTTCCCTAAATATAGACGTGTTAAAATTATCCACAGTGTTATTCATCTATTAGACTGAACTAAATAGGGCTCCCACTGATTTGTGATTTTTTTGTTATTGTTTTCTTTAAATGTACTCACAGTATAAAATTTTGTCATTTCAAGAGAGTGTGTGATGATAGCTATACATAGACACTCTTGGACTGCTGCTTTCAGCAGTGTCTGAAATATAAATTCCTAAGCAGCAGAAATAGAAATTCCTAAGTGGCAGTTTGAGAATCAAAATTTTAGGAGGGCACATGACCAAAGTACATGACCACAATGAGTGCTATTTGCACATTTGTCACAAACCAGAATGCCCTCCTGGTCAGAAGTCAGAAAACTTACAGGGTACACAAAGATATATTAAAGATCTTGTGTCTGGAGCTCTCAGTTCTGCACATCTCAGAAAATAATTGAGGAAAAAAAAAGTTACACAACAGTACTTCCTAAATTCCTAATAATGCTCCTTAGATGCTGTGCCACATCCAGCAGCAGTCAAAAGGTGGGACTGCTAAAGGCTGGAGAAGGAAACTAAGCTTGCTATACTCTAGCATGACATATCATGACACACAAACCAGATAGTGTTATTAAGATGTACCTAATCCAGCTACAGAAAAAATGCATGAATAGAAAAACTGAGAGAAACTTCTAACAAGGTGTAGGAGGTACAACTAAAGTAACAACAATATAGAAGAAAATGAAAAAGTAGTCCATTTTGAACAGAAAAAACAGTATTACCATTGCTCCAAGTTCTGACCGCTTCTAAAAGTATCTGAGCACTAACAAGCCACATGCTAATTGCATAAGGAGGCTACAGGAATAGACACACCTATCACTGAAATGCAAACACACAAGGGAAAACCAGGAAACATTCACATTGAGATAATTTACCAAATGGAAAATCTTGAGAGGAGAAAGGGCTGCAGCTATCAGAATGCAATTCAGAGACAGGAAACGAGAGGGCAAGGAAATATCACCTTAGCCTGAAGGAGCACTGTCACAGGGGTGGCACCGCCACTCTGCCAGAGGGGCCCTGTCCAATTTATGACAGCATTAAAGGGCTTTAGAGTAGAAGTTTCAGTCAGACAGCTTATGGGTTTGCTTTGGATACTACTGGGGATATATGCCACAAATATGCTTGTCAGTTTATCTGTACTGCCATGAAATATGGGTCAGTTCATTACAATAACTCAGAATCATCTTATGTCCAAGATATTCTAAATCCTTTCCCTTACCAATGTAAAACTTTTCAAAAATTACTATGTTTGAAAGCAGCTAAGCTCAAATGGCTTCCAACAGACAGGCTTCCCAAGTGATTTTTGGTCTTTTGTCCTTTGAGTAACGATCAAAACTTGTGAGGAGGCTAACAGTACACCTATGAGGAATGTCAATGCTTAATAATACAGTGTTAATATGTACAAAACACCCAGGATTATCTGTGATGGCAAGTCAATGAATTTTAGCCTCATTAGTGATTTAATTACAGCTAAGAAATGTTTAAGTTACTCACAGATGAATACTATTATTCCCATTTTATTCTTTAAAAGTGTTCTTGGTGAATTCAGTCCAATGTACCAAAATTTTATCACTGACAGAATATAATTACTTGTTTTCACATTTTTTTCATCATTGATTTAAAAAGGCCTATTTAGGTATTCTCTTTAGGCTAATCAAGAGGGTTTTTTTTTTCACTCTAGAACAAGCTACACTGTAAATGCCACTCATATTTTCCTCTGGCTTTCTCCAGATGTGACTAACATAGGTTAGCATATGTTACCATCAGGATAACACCATTTCCTTCAATTAACCTTTACTGAAAGAATCACCTGAGCAGTTTTCCAAGGAGAAACATGTAAGGGACTCACACCTTCAGAGTATGTACGCAAGGCAAGGTTGTATCTCATATCCTCTGCCCTACCAGCTACAAAAATCACCATTATCTACATGCCCTACACATTGTCTACATGTGTCTGTATTTGTGAGACAAGCCAACAGTGTTCCCTGAGCACAGGTGAAAAGGGGAACACACCACTGACATGGAGACGTTCCCACATGATCCTGTGGGGTACCAGAGCAGAACATGTGCCTACATGGCATTTTGAATGAACAAACTCATTTCACCTATATTTCTAGGTTAGAAGCCACACTTACTATAGAAAAAAACAAGATTAGTTACACCTCTATGACTTCTAATAAGTGGTTTTAGCAGTATCATACCCGTCTCCCCACCCCTTCAATATTCCTCAGAAATAAATGTAAAGTTCTTGGCCTTTTATTTTAGGTTTCCATCTTGCACAAAACGTAACAAGTGAGTAATTTCAGAAAGTTCTCACTTCAGACAAGCAAACATCATGATCACTTGGCTAATAATGAAATGCATGAC
>VZTM01007270.1:0-31871 GCA_013400555.1 Jacana jacana
GAAAGAAGTTGTCTTTTATTCATCATCATCTGCTATTAAAATAATACATTTTAGAGACTAACTTGGTCTGGCAAAGTTTTCAACCTTTGGCATCCTACCTGCAAAGCTCCATCTAGTGTTAAAATAAAGAGCCTCAGCTCTGCAGTTTCTGACTGCTTGCATTCAATATAGGAAATTGTATCTGTATAGATCACGCATAGGCAACAGACCATAATGAGTCTGTACTTCTGGTGGTGCAAATACTGGCTGAAGTGAAGCAATGCACAGGAAGCATGAAGAAAGTGAGATTAACTTCAGTATTGGGGGGGGGAATAAACTGCAAGATTTTGTAATAAGGGCTAGATTAATCAGGAGAACAAGAGCCTTAGGGTCTAGATAAGCAGATATTCCTCTCAGTAGCTTCTTGACTCATGACCTGCAAGGGTCTCCATTACTCATTCAGTGTATTGCATAGACTGTAACAAAGCACTGAAAAAAACCTACTTCTCCCCAGTTCATTTACAGTCATATTTCAAACTCTAGCAAATTATTGTCTAAAGCCTTTTATTTATCCTAAAAAATCAGCAATTGTTAACAGAATCTTTACTATTTCCCAATATTTACTTTTGGTTTACCTCCCCTCTCTTTTTTAACAGGAGAAGCAGAGGAAATGCAAGAACCACAATAGATCACATGTAATGTTAATGTCAACGCAAGCAGTTATGGTGCCCGAGTCAATCGTATATAATGAGATACTATATCATACAATTTGTAGCTTTGAAAGCTATTCTTCATGTTTTCAAAATGCAGAAACATAGCAGGAACAAAAGATTATGCCATTTTCTTAACATATTGTTCCAAAATTAAGTTTTCTACTGCATCATACCCAGGTATTCATCCTATCCTTGGCTTACAGTGTCGTATCACTTCACTTTCAGATTAAGTCACTCAACCTTTCCCCAAAAATTCCAACTCTCCCCCCAAAACCATGCAACAATTTGCAACAATTTAACACTGCAAAGTTTGAGACACAGGTTTCTTTATCGTCGAAATTAAGTTCGATCGTCATAAATTCTTCCCAATTGGATTAGTTAAAAATGCTGCCAATTCCTTAGAATTGCACCAACATAACCTAATTTTTAAAACATTCTCAAGTGGAAATACACAGAAGAAATCCCAAGGTCTCACCTCTGCATCTTCCAATTCAACATCTAAAAAGTCAAAGTCTTTAAAAACTCCAAATTGTTGTTCACTGGTATTGTCTTCCACGGCCACTTCCTCCTCTTGAATGACTTCTTCTGTTGTGGAAATGAGACTAGTCTGCTGATCTCCAGCTTCCAAGTCTTCGTTAGAAGAAAACACAACCTGCACATATGGGTAAAAAGAGAAAGAAAACCTTCCAACTTCTGCAACTCCGAGGTCAGTTAACCTGCTTCCCCTGAAGTCGTGGCAGTAAGTTTACCACTAAAATGACAATACTAAGGCAAATGCAGACTGCAATCTGTTTCAAGACCAGTTGGATTTTAAACTACATCTTTAAAGTAGGGATATCATTCTGTCCTTAATGTAACTGAGTTGCCAAAGTAGAAATAAAGATAAAAATAGATCCCTGAACATAAGCCCTGTCATTTTTGGCCTACTTATTTCTGTGGAAGGACTCTATACCTTTAAAAATGCATCCAATGCTGGCTTCCAGTGACAATAATCTTCACAAATTACAACTGCTGTTTATTTCCATTTGATTTTCAAAATTCTCTTCCATTTCAGCTTTTATGCATCTAATTTTATTTATTTTAATCTCCTTCACTAGAACAAAGATCCATCTCCCATCCGTATTTTTCCCCAACTAAGAACTTCTACGTCACAATAAAAACCAATATTCCAGCTGACAACCAAGGTAGGCTAACTCACTTTATTTGAGAAGCTCTTAATGTCATCATTAAGCTTTTTGTGCCAATGGGGGTCTTTTCTGTGCCATACACAGCAGTAGTACCATCAGACTATTTTTTATTCCATAGTCAAGACTATTGTTCCTACTGATTTCAAGGCAGTTTGAGGGTGTGTGATCCAATAGCAATTTTTAAAGGATTCTATGGTATTTTAAGTGCAGCACCAACATCCTTGCAGTCCTCAGCCACTGCTGCTGCCCCTTCTCTTGAAAGTGTATCTTATTTGTAATGGACTAGATAGAGAATTACTCAGAACAGGGGAGACCTAGTTCAATCCTTTCTTCTAGCCAAGACAATTAAAATTCATTTGTGCAGGCTCAAACAAACCCCCCACTATTCTGGAGTGGCAGGGTATTCCTGCTGTTCTGTGAGGAATGTAAAGTGCTGAGAAAAAGTATAATGGATTAGTCTAATCAACACAACTTCTTAGTAGTCAACTAATCTAATTTGGAGAGGAATGGCCTGAGTTCCAATCCAAAGACTTTAATAACTACCCTGTTTTGATAACCACGTAAGAAAAAGTTAAGAATTAATCCTAGTAGTTTATCTTTCCTTTAAAACATGCAGTCCTCTCCCCGTAAGACTGACCAAAATTCACTGAGATGGGCTGAATTTAAATACTCTTTTGAAACCTAAGGTTTGAACCCTGAGCAAAAACCAGCTCCCACTGGACTTCTTGAGGAATAATAGTAATTAACTCTTCACAACTTCACTGACGCCCAAAAACGCAGTAGCATTCTCACTACTGGAATATAAAAACCAAAACAAACCACCACCACCACTTACTGAAGGATTCTTGGGAAGACCAGATTCTGGACCACACAAAGAAAGCACGTTCATTAGCTTCTCCCTAGTTCTCCTCTGAAAAATATACCAAAGAAAATCACTTAGCACACAAGGCATCTGCTGGAGGTCTAGGTAAAAATGTAAAATGCATTTTTAACCAGTCATCTCTCATGCTGACATCCTCTAAAAATGAATCTTACCATTTTTTCTCTTCACCATTTTTTAGTATAGCTTTCAGCTTATGCTATATTCATTTACTGCTTTGCTGAGACACAATATAGACTTCAAATCACACTTCAATAATTTTTTTTAAAAAGATGCATTAATAAGGTGTCAGTAAGATAAGTAATGTGTGCTTGAGACACAATGTACCTGAGACAGCTGTGGTCTCTTCCAGCTCACAGGAACTAATGCATTTGAATTGGAGCCTGATGAAGTTGAAGAAGTACTCCGGGTGACAGCAATGACTTTGGGCTTCCCATTCCTACCAGCTCCACTGTGTTGATCACCATACTTATTCCCAATGATTGGTGTCTACCAAAGACAACAAAGACTTTCTTAAAATGCAAATCCATATTAGTAAAGACTACACATTTGATTTTAGAATCTCGTGTTATGTAAAATGTAGGAGGGTTTGTCTGTTTGTAAGCAGTCCATGAAGCCTGTGCCTAATCCACTGAGCATGGGTACAAAGCTGAATACTTCCACCCTAGGCAGCAGGCTGCCATTCTGCCCACTTGTGGTTCTTTGAAACATGTCATTTATATACCGACAATCTATCTTTTTTTAAACATGCTTTAAAAACAATTCTCTTCTAAGTTTAAAAGATGCAAAGTTTCTCTAGAGAAGCATTCAGACATGCAAATTGTTTTCACAGCCCAGCAACCTCACTAACGCACGCACGCTTCTGAAAACCAAGGAGGGCATTCTGACAGCAAATACTATTCCAATGAACTCTCTGGGAATTACTTTGTCTCTGTATTATCTGCATGCACTGAAATTTCCAGTAAGGAATTAACTTAAAGAGAAGACTAACCATTTAAGTAATGCTCCCTAATACACCAATTCGTTACCTAGGGTCAGCTTCAAGCAGAAGCTCTTACTTCTAACTACTAAATCCTCTGCGACTTGCAGATCTCTGTATGACACTGCAGTAATTTGGCTACGCTCCCATTTTGAGACACAGAATGAGTAACAGCTGTGATAATAAAATACATTATTTTCAGTATGAAACCTAACTGGGGAGTAGGAGTGGTGTTTTTAACTAAAGGTAGTTCTTCTCCAATTGTGTTCACCTCACACTGAGATTCCTATGTTCTGTGTGTCCTACTGTCTCCTCTAAATTTTCTCCCCCTTCCAAAGTCAGGCCAAAACTGACTTTGGGTTTTAATCCTCTCAGCCTTCATTTGATGAAAGGCTGGCACATTTAGCTGCAAGCAGCAGCCAGCTGCATTAGCCTGCACAGCTGAAATACCCTTGAGAATAATCTTACTGACTTTTAGTAATTAACTCTCCAGACATTCAAAGGAGGGGGAGGAAAGGGAAAAACACAACATAAAAGAAGTCAAAGTTTATCCTTCAGTATGATTCTGACTCTGATTACACGTATGTAAAACTTTAACATCTGCCATTCCTTACATTTTGATTAGTTTTAAAACATAAGTGCAAAAGGCTAATACAAAACAAATCTGAGTTTGCACCAATTGCATTGTAATTTAAATATAATAATTACCTCTGATATATCAAAATGGAAATCTAAGGTCTTCCCAGGTAGCTCCTTGGAGACATTATTAAAGATTTTCGTGAAGGAGATTTCAGGAGAACCTATATCACCTCCATAAGACTTTGGAATATCATTAGGTACAACAAGGCTTGCTGATCGAGACACCACCAGCTTCAAAATATTCAGGGCTTCCTTCCAATATGGACTCTAAAGAGAACACAGAAAAATCACAGAACAATCACTTCAAACAAGACAGCCATTTTTCCTGTACAGTAGGATTTTGCACTGATTCACTGCAAGATCCCCCAAAGAAACCTAAAAGCTCTAATAATCTACACATGGGTGCAAGGTGCTGGCACAGGTGGGCAGCTTTGGACTTGGAGTGCTGGGAAAGCAGTGGCAAAGCACCAGATCATGCCATGTTGGGTGGTCAGGCCCAGCCTGGAAGCCTCAGCAGCTCCAATCACAGCACCAGCTGCACCACATCCTGTACCACCTCCCTTGCTCCCTGTATT
This sequence comes from Jacana jacana, assembly GCA_013400555.1. Taxonomy (NCBI): domain Eukaryota; kingdom Metazoa; phylum Chordata; class Aves; order Charadriiformes; family Jacanidae; genus Jacana; species Jacana jacana. The sequence goes on from VZTM01007270.1 coordinate 4,953, forward strand.
TACACTAGGTTTTTTGTCATTGTCTGAAGTACCTGCCCTTCCCGCCCTAGAATATAAAAATTGGTAACATGCAAAAGCAAAAAAATACTTGTAATGCTTTCCCCTCCTGGCATCTTTCATTATTTTACACTTATGAGCAGAGTGAACAGAATTTGAAACAGACAAAAATATTTTGTGCTTTGTATCTTTAAAATACCTAAAAATATGTCAGTGTTAAGATTTACACTCCTGAAAATGTTTGGGTTCTACCTGAAACTTAAACCTTCTAATTTTTTAAATCAGCAGGGTGCCTGGTTGTTGTGTTTTGTTTTGAAATTAGGATGCCATGCTTGTGAAATTAGTTTTTCTTTTGTATTGCCTTAAGAAAAATAAACACCCCTTTCAATGCTCTAAACAGGACGTGATTCTTTGCAGGTTATGACAGTCTTCAACAATCTCCTGGATTTCTGTGCATCATAAACGTAAAAAGATTACTTTCAAACTTGAACCATCCTGTAACAACTTATATTTATTAAGAGACCTTGTGATTGCAGAGGACTAAAACCCAATCAGCTTAGTAGCTCCACATTTAAGCGAGGCCTGTTCATATATGATCTTTTATCATCTACAGTAACATGTTTCATTGCCTCAGCAATACATAGGTTTCTCTGTATAATTTTTTTTTGCTGGCACCATTATTTTGATAGAAGATGTTATTTCTAATTAAGATTGCTTTCCATGGTCGTGGGGGCTTGCATTGAAAGCTCAGCTGAAGGTTTAGAGGCGAAGCAAGCAGCCGTCAGGCCACGAAAACTATAGTTATGCTAATCATTCCATTTAGCCTAATGCACTCTGACAGGAGCACAATATCTGAAGTACATATCCATCAATAACAAAACATCCAGGAACACTGCTTCTCCTGGTTAATTAGGATTAAACCATTTGACTGAAATACATTTGGCAATAATGGAATCCAGGAGAAAAGAAAAGGAGGGGGGAAATATAAAAAAGAGAATGTCATGCACTGAAATGGTTTTATGCCCCAGGCATTTTCATAAAATCTTTCAGCAAGATGCTAGACCTTCTCCTGCGAAATAGGTTTTCAGTAAATTGTGTTCCAAGTACAAAGGATCAAATTGCCTAAGGCCAAACACTGCTGTTCATCTGCTGGGGACTTTCTTTAATAAAAACTGCACTCAAATTCATTAAGGTACACCTTAACATTCCTCACAGTTATATTAGTGAAAGTGATTTAAACACGCCTTGAACGGAAAAACGTCCCTTTGAAAACACAGACACTTCAATAAAACATTTGTGCAGCATTATCAGTAAACATTTCTTGTATTTTAGTAGCTGAAGGATCATCTCCTCTAACTACATGTGTAGAGTTGCCAATATCTCTACACAGATGCACATTCACCCAGATAACTTGTCCAACAGCACGAATGTCAAATTCAACAAATAACAATAAGCCAAAAACAAATAAGCATAAAGTGAATGAAGAACATAGGACAAAAAAAGCCCAAACCCAAACAACAATGGAATCTGAGTTTCAACAACTATTTTTATATCTGAAATAAATTAATTCCCCCAAATAATTCAACTGCAATTTCACTACCACTTTGCTAATAAGTAGACAGTATTCTGTAGCTTTTCAGAGTACGTACCTGAACATATTTACCAATAACTTTTATGATTTCCAAATTAAACTGCTTTACTGGTGCTGTAGATAGGTCAATATGACTCAGAAGACTGTAAATGATCTGCAGTAAGGACTGTTGCATACTGGATAACCCTTTCTCTAACAGCTAAAAAAGAGTTTTTTAAAATACAGATTTCAATTAGGGCTTTTAATGACAATGAAAACAAACACTAAAATACAGTTACCTACCATACATATTTGTTTTTCCCATCAAAAACCTCAAGTTTCACGAAGGGAAATGTTCCATGTTTTTCAAACTTTTGTTTTAGCACTAACAACAACAAAAATAATGCAACAGAACAATGTTCTCTGTCCTAATTAATTTCCCCCCTGAATTTTAACATATTTTTAAGCACAGAACTAAAGCAACTAATAATAACCCACTTCTAGATAGAAGTGTCCATATAAATACAACACCTGAAACCTGAATGAAAAACAATTACACCTTGAAGAAGGCTGAGAAACACAATCTAACAAACAAAGTAAGTAAATATAAGGCCATTCATAAGAATGTACAAACACTATAAAATAATCTCCATCGGTTTGAAGTTATACACCTCACGGACCAGCCCTACAAACTTCTCACACAAGGTGCCTTTCCCTGTATAAATGGCTGGTAGAATCACATGCTGAATCCTGTAATTTAAATAATCTTTTATTATATACTATGCAGTATTTACAATTAAAGTTTGAAATTATTTTCTTTTAAATTGTGATAAGGACATCTTTAAATTCGTACTTGGCTAAAAAAAAGGCCTCTTAAAATTTGCACTAATATTTTGCTAAGGCCAAGGCAGTGTGTGCAGTGGTATGGAATATAAACACCTACTACAAAACACTACTTTTATAAAAAGGGATCTTTCATTAGAGGGATTATAATTTCAAAGTACATTTCAACTGTTCTGCTCCAAAATGGCAGTATTCATCCCTTTTCTATACGCTAGAACATTTGAGTATAACTCTCCCATCACGGAAGATGTGCTCCCCGCCCTCAATATTCAGACTCATGAAAAGCATCAATGAATCATTGTCAATGCATCAATGTAATACTGATACATGAGATAGGCTATTAGTAAAGATTTACCTCGGCAAGGTAAGTTACGAGGTTAAATGTGGCATCTGAGAAAGAGTCATGCAAATATCTACACACGACGTTAATCCAGTTTGAACAGTCCCTGGAGTAACTGTGTGTACTGTATAAACTCATCATGTGAGCCAGATTGGCAAGAGTTGGCGATTTCTCCTCCGCACACACCTGAAAAGCAAGAGGAGTATTTAATTATATCACAAGTGACGTATTTTAACTTAAGCACTCGCAAGCCATTATGCACCTTCCCCAGAATTCACTCCATTTTCTCATAGCTGAAATCAAACTAATCATACAAGCAACACCCACAGTTTTTGTTGAGTTTTGGTACTGCGAGCATCCATGCTCCAAGTTTATCTGCTACTCATACCAACCCTCCCACAACCAGCATCCCCAGCTCCTAGTGCAAGCATTTAAAAAGGGACAGCAGTAATTTCTGGATTTGCATCAGGCAGGTGCTCCTTTGAAGTGGCCTGTTCACAGTAAGGTGGTAAATAAGTGATTGATGTACTCTGGTACTGGTTTTAGTTTGAGGAAGAGGAGACTGAAAGGGTGACCTCATTGCTCTCCACAACTACTTGAAAGGACATTGTAGAGAGGTTGGGAGGTTNCACAATTTGGGCAGCCACAGGGCTATGACTGCATCTCCTGTGACAGACAGCACCTTCTTATTCTCCTTTCTACATTCTTCCTTAAAACGCAGGCTGTGAGGGCAGCGAACCACCAGCCAGGCTGGAGTTTGTTGGTGCACACCATATACTGCTTTAATAGACACTACACCTCAGAAACATTCCCAGGTTCATCACTGTGTACAAGAGAAAGAACACAGTGCCTTTGCTTCTCTGCCTACCTGCCCGAAGGGGACAGATCACTTCCTTATCATAAGTAAATTAGGAAGTGTGCTTAAAAATTGATCAAGTTTATATTTACAATTTACAAGCTGCAAAATCAGCTAAGTAAGAAAAAGTAGTAAGTAGATTTGTTCTTCATATTTGAAGTCTGTAGAATAAGCAGAATTTGTTGTTTCATTGACAAAAGGAAGCTCAGGAGAACCACATCTTTAAGGAGGACCACTTGATCACATCTTTAAAACACAACTTTTTAGAAGTTATTTCTATGAGACTACTGGAATAACATGAAAGAATTGCAAAAATATAGCAATGCAGGTACTAAACCCCTGAATACTCCCCAGGCATCACTTTACATACCTTTGCTATCCTGTCAGCTGTTTCTTTACAGAACTGAGTTGGATTATCAAAATGTTGGATCAGATGAGGAAGTAGGCACAAGATGTTTAGGGGAAATCCTAAACACATACATAAAACCAGTTATATGAGCCCTCAGTATTTTAATATGACTTAATTTAACGTGGAGTTACGTGAGCACACCACAGCTCTCTGGCATTTAAAAACCCACAGCTCTCTGGCATTATGTGTATTGTGTACAATACACATACGTTCACACAGACACATAAATTACATGCACACACACACAAACCTAAGAGTGTATCTATGTAGAAGGTATATACTTGTGTCTGTGTAGGTAAGCAAGTGTGTAAGATGAAAACAAAATCATCACTGGGCCAGTTAAGCATGAAAGGAGTAGCTTTAGGCAGTACAGTCACACTGTTTCAATACATGCAAATGTTTGAAATAGTACTAATTGAGCTATTTAGCCCAAGATCGTGGAAAATAATACATGTGCTCTTAAAACTTGCAAGCAAGTTTAAAGTCAGTTAGTAGTCAATGGATAATGTCTTCATGCAGTGATTCTTGGCAGATAATCATAGTTTGGAAAGTATTCCCACTACCTGGCATTGTATTTTAAAGGCAAATGTATAATCACAACTAATTTTGATTATACTTAATTTGATGAAAAAACACACTTTCATGACATATACAATTACTAAAGATACCTGCTAACTGAGAAGGATCCACCAAAGCATGCCTGGAAATTGTGATGAGTTTACTGAGGAGATGGACTGTCATTTCTTGTGTAGATGCTGAAGTAAACCCTTTTAGGAAAAGCTGCTGAAGGCCTGGGAAGTTATTCCATTTCAGTTTATTCTGCACCTTTTCTATCTTTTCCCGACTCTCTGATTTATCCAGAGGCAAGTGAATAAGAAGCTTGTTGAGCAGCTTGAGAGCCAAAAGGTATTCATACTCATAATCTGACTCTAGCAACGAAGCTGCAATCCAAAAGATGGTGGCCATCAAGTTGACAGGGTCAGTAGCGGGCTGCACATCATACATCCCTCCCTCTCGCAGGGAGGAAAGGCTTCTAGTCCTTGCCAAACTTCCACCGTGATTTATCCTCCCATCCATTATATCCAGTGTGTTGCTCCGTCGACGGTCGCCTCTCCGCTCACTGATTAAATTCAGTCTCAAAGAGTTACTCCTTGTATTGCTGTAGTATCCCAAACAACTGCTGCTATTAATGGGGCTTGTGCTTAGATTTATCTGTCCAGTGCTCTTCCTATTAGCTGCGTACTTGTTTCCCATTACAGAATCATGGTATGAGGTTCTAAAAACAAAACAAATAATATTACATATTATTCCATGCAAAATACTTCAATAGCATAGAGTTTAGCTAAAAAAATGAAAGGAAAAATGAATATTCCACTCACTTCATCACCATAAGAGTATTATAATATATGAGAATACAAAATTTCTGTATACATGACTAAAATATTCTGACAGCATAAGGACAAGACTGTAGCATCCCATTATCTCTGCCATCAAATCTATTTGTTACAATCCCAGAACACCAAAATAATTACATAACAATCCAGAAAAGATAGCTGATAACGTGTAAAAGATTGCCAGTAAATAAAGATCTAGCATTGCAACTTATAGATGTGATATGGATAGAGAAATGAATGTATTAATAAATGAATGTAACTAGAGAGTACCTTCTATTTGGCTGAAGTACCTGACCTAGAAAAACCAACACCTTCCAGTTCTGATCGTGAGAAAACTGAATATATTCCTAGAAACCTCAACATTTTCAGAACCTCTGCCCTGAAGGCAAACAAATAAGGATGTCTGCACATGTAGGCATTTTTTTTCCAGTTTGATAAAAAGTCACTGAGCAAACCACTCAGACTGTAACGAGACACACCAATGACTCAGACTGATCAATTACACTTCTCTCATACATGGAGGACAAATTTGAGGCCCGAGAAGGAGTAGCATTTACTGTAACTGATGATAGTTCTCCTGTATTAACATTGGAATAAAATTATTCATTCCAATTACAGGAGTTTTCATCTGTGAAACTTGAATTACCTTTTAAAGACCGACCTTTGTGTAATGACCCTCATTATACAAACAGGGGAAAAATAAGACCCCCCTCAAAATTTCATTATTAATTGAGGTCAGTAGGGCCTTATAAAAAAACAGTTCTAAATGTATTCACTGCCGTTATTTTTGAAACATTTCAGAAGAACTGACAACATTTCACAATTGAGCCATAATGAACACTTTTTTTTTTTTTAATTTGGACCCAAAAGGGTAAGTTGGAAAGGCAGCAGAGATCCTTTTCAGAAAATCTAGATTCTTATGAATTTTGCTTGAGGCAGAATGACAGAAACAAAGAAGAGCAGGTAATACAAATACAGGATACAAATATTCTGCAAAGGCAACAAGAAATTATTTCATTACATCTGTTACACAAACTTTTAATAATTCAAATGTATAAAAATGAGTAATGCAGCTTGACTGAGAAAAGCACTTACTGAGACAGGGCAGAAAGCAGATCGTAATGCTTCATGGTTTCAGCCAATGTATCAATAGCAGACTCTAAGGTCAGAAGCAGTTCTATGACAAAACCCTGGGGAAAGCCATGGATCATTATAAATTACGCAATATGCACAATAAAGATCAGAGAAAATCTACCAAGCAATGACATAAAAATGTAACATCAGTAACTATTATTTCATGCATTAATTAGAACACAATCCTGATGAGAAAGTTCAAATTAGCTTCAAGACGGGGAAAAACTAATTTATTTCTAAATATCCACAGAATTTATTCTGGTTTGCATTATTTTTAAGGACAGATTTAAGGATGGAGTCATTAAGACTCTTGTTTTGCAATATTAAAAGATTAGGTCCACTTCTAATGAATGACAAGGAAACTAAGTTGGATGGTTGTTAACATTTTATCAGGTTAAGTTGTTAATAAAGGAAAACCTAAACTATTTTCTCATATGGCTGATCTCAGGATTCTCTATGAAAAGAAGGTGTTTTCAGGAAACAGATGTATCAACTCTGAAATTCCTACTGCTGTAGAAAAGAATGTCTACAGCTCATCTTTTCATCATATAATTCAGAAAGTATCATGATTGAAACTGTTTCATATTTGAAATAGCTTCACTTAAAAATAAAAAGCAACTGAAGAAAAGTTTTAAATTTTATCCTCATTAAAGCACTGACACAGGCATGTCACATTTAGGTAAACTTAGCTTTCTAGTAAAGTGGGGTGAAATTTTCCAATACCTGAGCTTCTTCTCCTGCATCTCCAACAGTTTCTACTAGTCTGGAGAGAACATCAGAAAGCGTAGATGCAGTAAGAGGTTGCTTCAGAGCCCTGAAAATCTGAAAGGACCTCCCTGCGTAATGCCGAGAGGAGCAGGAAAGCGCGGTTTGCAAAGCCACTTCACTGAGACGGTGTTCCAACTGAAACCCTCCTGTAGAAGCACATGAATATTCAAGCCACACAATGCTTTATAAAAACCAAACCCACCTGAATCTAATGAGGAGTATATTGCTACAGTCATTCCTAACTCTAAGATACTCTCTCTCCCATCTTCTATATTTTTCTCAAGGAGTATTACTCTCAAAAATCTTTCCAGGCATACAAACTTGTCTATAATACTTAATACTAGAGAAACTTTTAGGGAAGAGAACATTTATGATTTGACTATTAAGTGTCCACAATATATTAATACAATACTTTGTCTCATTCCTAAAGGATAGTATTTAAATCTGTCATAATAGAAGCAAGAACTGAAGTGTGCAAGACACAAGAAAAATCTTTTTCTTTGGGAGCAGTGAGTGATCATCTAGAATGATTTTATAGGTAACCTGTACATTCACAGGCATTCCAAAAAATTAATTCAGTTTGCAGACTTGGACATTCTATCATGCATTGACTATGTTCTAACGTACCTGAGCTAGACTGTTTAAATATAGACACCACATGCTTTAAAAACACAGTTAGCTGTTCAGCACTCTTTATATTAGGGTTCTTGGCCGAAACATCTTCATGATTCCAAAGTGGGCCTCTTTTCCTGAAAAAAAATATAAGTTTAAGAACAGACATTCTATGTTAAACAATATTTTGCTATCTACCAAATAACCAGTACAATTAACACCTTTATACACCTCTTAAAACGTTCCTTTCTTCCCATTTTCTTCCCACCAATACACCACACGGCTCTAAGTTTAGGCTGATGTAAAACAGACGTAATCAAAAGCTTTGAGAAATAGGTGGAATTTCAGATTTACAGAATTTTTGAAAGCTTCATAAAAAAAATTCCAGATAAACTAAACAAGGGTTGGAGGTTTTACAGATGGGGTTTTTTTGCCACAAATTCCTGGATTTTGAATAGTCAGCTCTTTACCACTAAGTAATCCATAAACTCCACACAAATCTTATCTTGCAGCTCCCTAATCATCTTTAGGTACTCCAGCCCCACCTAATCCTTTAGATGGAAAAGGGAATTCTATAAACTGTGGCAAGGAAAGATATCGGATCTGCACAGAACATATGTAAAAGTAAAGACTTTTAAACCTTAGGACATGAAAAGGGTGGCCAAAATTCTCTGAAACTGTTGGAAAGTTAGTTGTTCATTGGCTGTACCACATAAAAACACTTCAGGATTAAAACATCTCTTACAGTGACAAAGCTGAGACAAAATTAGACAACATGATGCTAAACAGTAACATTTTTGCTGTATTTCCACAAAATACACGTCTTGAGAAAAATGAAGACTGAAATCTTACCTTGAGGTAATAAATTCTATGAGAGTTTTCACTTTTTCATCCTGCTCTACTGAAATGTCAACCTCATTGAGGATGGTGGTGTGTAGATGAGAAATGGCAGCACTTGTATTTCCTAAACTGATGCTAGAAGAGGTAGAACTTGAACTAAGCCCTGAGTCTGTCATTGGGGAGGGCTGGTAATCAGGTATAAAATCATGAACACCTGCTGAAATAAACACAAGATGATTAGGTGGTCTTAAGTTGATAGTTAATATTAAATATATAAAAAGGAAAAAATAGCCATCTGAAAAAAATAACTTAGCAAACATAATGAGTATAATTTAATGGATGCAATAATTTCAATGAAATCAACAAGCCTGATATATGCAAAGCTTTTACGTGACTGGACCCTTAATAAGGAACTGCTAGATCCCTTTTTAAAACCACTCTATTATGCTTGATTTTGTATTGGTAATATGACAGCTCATTGGCTGCTGAGGAATCTCATCTTAATCAGTTGAAACAAAAGATATAAACTACTTCCTAATAATGCACGGGTTGTTTCTTTTGTTAAGACTCAGTCACGGTGTAACTGACAGCACTTATATCCGTGAACACCAAGTATTAGCTAGTGAATCGACCCCTCCAGCTGCACAAAGTTTCTCTGAAGTTACCTTAATCTTGCTGCTGTAAGATCTTTTTCTCTCCCTGTAAAGAATCACATGGCAGTAACATACAACTGCAGTAACTCCCCACATTATGCCTCTACGTATGAGGCACTGGGAGAAGGCAAACTGGCAAGGAAATGCAGGCCATGACCCTCTGACTGCAACAACTGTATATAAGCTCAAAACTCACTGACATCCACCAAAAATTTTCCCTCTACAGAGCCATGGGGTTTGCACTGGAGTATGGGCTGCTTCAAATAAAAATGAACATTACCTGTCTGAGCTTGTGCTAGGCATGCATACCTGTAATCACCTGATCTTAAATCACCAGCTGGAAGTGTTTGATGCTGACCTTATTCTAGTTTCTAACAGATATTTTGTTTTAATAATAGCAAAATATGACGTCACACTCAGACAGCTGTAACCAAAACCGTAAAGATTAGCAATGGAATGGTCTGTATGGGTTACCATATAGCTGCACTGGTAAAGTTCTGCAAATAGATTTCCATAAAAGAATTCTTCCACTATGCCCACTTTTTAATTTCTCCTTGCTATGAACATCAAATTCACATTATTTTTCATTAGTGACAAACCCACTTCTGATGTGAACAAACCAGAACAGCCAGACTGTATGGTGATATGCTGCCACCTACTGCAATAGTGTGAAATATTAGGTTTAAAAAAAATTTCACATTTCTTTAGAAACTGCAATAGGCTCACACCATCAAAATATTCCTTTCATCAAGAGATACACAGAAAATATAGAGATTCCTGTACAATACTGTAGTGTTAAGGTGAACATGAAAAGAGCTCAAAAGAGTATTCTGATGACCTACTGAACAACGCAATGAGCGCTGACAATGGTCAGACAAGAGATGCACCTTCTTGGGTTTTCTTTTCAAGGGCACCATAAAAGCTGCTGCATTACACACTCAAAACATAACATTCCCTCAGCTGTTTCCATTACTATTTCATCATTCAACTGCACTCCCTACTCCCAGGACTGGGCACAGAGTGCTAATGCGAACCGTATCAATTTTTACTTAATTAAAATCTGAAGAAATATGTTTTAATGCCAAGGGCTCAGGAAAATATTACAAATAATGGAAGCTTTAATAAGGCCTGGAAGAAAAGATAACTTTCCATGTCATTTTAAACAGCAGCATGTAATGAATCTAACGCTTACCTGTGAAAGTATAATCTAAGTGGGTCGTTTGCTTGACAGTAAGTACCCTGGACTCATTGAACTCTCTGTTTCTGAGCAGGACAGAAGCAACAGACTGGATGTTACTGCCAGAGCCCATCACTATCAGCAGATGCAAAAGCAGCCGTTTGCAATGCTCATAGACTTCAGGGTGACAGTGGTCGAAACCTAACACGAAAGGAAAACAAGAAGATCTTTATTGCATGCAAAGGGAACGCTGAATTAAATTATTAAAAAATTAACAGTATTCAGCCTGGTCTGTAGCAGACACAAAATTCACTAAAGAATGTTTTTACAGTGTTTCAATATGAAAACAAAGGCACACAGTTTAGCAAACATTAATATATCTTCTTGTTTCTCACACAGCAGTAAGATAGAAAGAAAAAAAACCTGCATTTTACTGTCTTCTACAAGGAGAAAGAGGTAAAAATGGATCTGACAAAGTGCCTTTGAACACCTCCAAAAACCTCTAAATTATATGCATATTAATCAAGCTGAAAGATATTTAGTTGAATTTTTTAAAATATTGCAAGTATTAACAACTGAAAGATTTCAATACAAAGGCAAACATTAATTTAATTGTGGAAAAGAACAGCTACATAAATAGTTACAATTCCTGTTACAAGACATATTTCTATTAGAATTTAGTTACCTATAAAAATTGCATGAAGCAAAAGATGCAAGTATCCTCCCCATTCCACCTTTACACCGTGGTCAACTATCAAGTCAGTCAAAAGGATCACTGCTATATTGCATCTAAAACCAAAAAAATTAGTTTGTTAGAAGAAAGTAACATTAACTTTATGAAGAACTGCAAAGAGCTTAATATGCTACTAACCAGTATTCTTTCTTAAGCCTAGAAACAGCCACAAAGTTGTATTCTACAACAGAAAAGATGAGTGCTCATAATGAAGATAGAAAAACTTTAGTCCACCAAATTAAAAGGTTGAGGGACCTTGAACTGCTTGACCTGTGAGTAAAACCCCAGAAAACAAAGCTACTCTCTACTGGTTTTAAATCCACTGTCTTTTTTAATCCCCTCTGTTTACATTGCTATATTTGTGCAACAAATTAGAACGTAATGAATTGCTACCAGCGTCGTTAGAAGAATTACCTGTGAAGAGACATGCCCGGAGGAGATGTTTCAGGCAAGTAATCCACCAATGGTGACCAGCAACCTCCAGTAGGTGGAAAAGGTAGAGGTTCTCCTTGGTTGTGCTCCATCACCTTCAACCGCCAGTTGGAATACAGAGGCATCGAATCACCTAACACAATAGATAGTTATATCAGAAATACCACCATAATACATTTCAGGAATTGTATCATCTTCTGATTTTTAAATTCCTGAAAAGCTGAGGTCTGGGAAAGGGGGAACCAGCAGTAAACAGCAGAGTAGCTGGACACAGGTTTGGGTTTTGTTTTTTTTAAAAAGTGGTTGTTCCTTTTAGCATAAGGAAAATTCTGCAGAAGCCAAACAAAAGAAAACAGAGTAAGATTTTGTTGAATAGGTTCATAAAAGCAATAGATGTATATATGAAACTTAGATGCACATGAGGGGAAAAAAGGCAAAGCAATCTAATATAATTTCCTTGAATTGCAAACCTCCTGTCAGATAGGAAGCTAAGGCTCGGTCCCAAAATTGTACTGAACTCATTTTCAAGAGCTGCATTTCATTACAGGCTAAGGAAGTATTTCTCAAGAGCACCTCTTTATAGGTTTCTCTAGCAAAAATCCAGCGGTGCTACGTGTCAGAAAACACCTGCCTGACATATGGGGTAACTCAGAACATGCCACTTTGACAACAGCATAGCCCAATTCCCCTGCTTGACAAAAGTCACTGCTCAGAATAAAAATCAATACATTGGTCAAGAAAACACAGAAAGACATTTCATTTTTGATTAAGCAAACTTCAAAAGTAGAAGACACAGTTCAGCTATTTGATATAAGTGTACACTGTGTTACACATCAAAAGTATTTTTTCTGGTTTTAAATGAGGTGTCTTGGACTTAAGAGCAATCAGTTGAGGCTGGAAAGAAGTAAGGAAACTGCCTCAACAGTTGAGTGTTCCAGTCATTCTACCAGTTGTCCTTTCAGAATTATAGCCAGAGAAGTTTCAGAAGTTTACACATATATCAGCTCATTATCACCTTCTTGACTGGAGGTGACAAACTTCTTACTGATGGAACATGTGAATTATCACCTGCTTCAGGATACTCGGTGTTGCTATCATGAATAGCAAGCAAAGATGAAAATGGCCACAACTATGATAGTGGACATCACCCATCCAAGTAGTAACAAACACTCTGGCTGCCAGAGGGTCCACCAGCCTGTTACTGACCCAACGTTGCGCAGACCTGCATCAGGATGCCCAGCCTTTACAACAAGCTGCGTAGAGGACGTTACATTCCAGACTGAAATATATCCAATAATCCCAAGCAGGGTTAAAGTACAAAGTAATTTTCATTACTAATAGCTTGTCAGCTGAAACAAGGGTTTCAGTCTAACAAGTACTCTGACAAAACACACAGAACCCACTAACGTAACGCATCATTTGCTGTCTGAACACTGTCTTCATTTTTGCCTGGTTATGTGACCTGTTTAGCTTTCCCTTGCACTGACACAGTGATTTCATATCTTAGGCACTGGTACAAAAGTAGCCACAGTTAATAAGCCTCTGTTAAATAAAAGTGTCCAAAAGTATATGGAGTTTCAGGAAAAATTTCTATCTCTTTCCTTACCTCTGCACCTCAGAAAAAACACACAGAGATCACAAAATATAACCCAAACCACATTTTCAAAATAAGCTTGAAAATTAGAGATAGACATGTTCCTTTTTCTGTGCTGTATTTTCTTTTGCTATGGCTTCTCAGAAAGTTTTGTACCTTTCTTCACAGAAAGAGTGGTCAGTCAGTGGAATCAGCTGCCCAGGGAGGTGGTGGAGTCACCCTCCCTGACTGTGTTTAAGAGTAGATTAGATGTGGTGTTGAGGGATATGGTGTAGGGCTTTGTAGAGTAGGGCTGATGGTTGGACTTGATGATCCCAAGGGTCTCTTCCAACCTGAATGATTCTATGATTTTATACCCGCCTTTTTTTTTTTTAAAGGCCAAGGACTGCTATCATTTAAAAGCACTTCTAATTTTCTATTTCTTTAATTTCTTTTACATCATCTTTTTCCTCATTCATCTCATCTTCCTCCTGATCATCTCTCTCCTGTCTCTTCTGCCTAACCATCTATCTATCTTTGGTGTTGGTACTGGCAAAGAAAATAGAACAAAACTGCTTCACTTGGGGCAATGTTTGCAACTCATTCCAGAGGACACGGCAAGGAGAGAAAACTTATCTTCCTAGCATGCTCTATTATAATCAAATGTGTGCTAGACTTCAATAGCAGTACTAAAATAAAACATATTTTTAATAGGTTTGTGCAGAAACCACTGATAATGCTTATCTCCTCATGTTCCACAACCTTCTGCAGAAGTATTAACTTGTGAAAAATTTGTTCTCTATCCACAGAAATATTTTTAAAAAGAAGTATTACTTTTTTCCTCTTCATATGATCCTCCAGAGCTGCTGCTGTAGCGTGATTCCAGTCTGTGGTGCTGGCGGTTTAAGTTACTGTTCAACCCACTGTAGATGTCTAGATGTGCGTAACTGTAGGAACAAATAAAGCAGCATCAGTAAGCTGTACGTGGCACACCTCCTGCAGCAATGCCAGATAATGGAATTCAAGGAGATAATCCACCATAAATCATATTTCTGTGAGGTCATTTTCACTAACAGTTAAGTACGTTAAAAAATCCGTTACCATTGCTCTGTGACCTGCTCTAGGTGTTCCTGCTCCGGCAGGGGGATTGGACTGGATGAGCTTTCAAGGTCCCTTCCAATCCCTGTGATTCTGTGTGATTATACATAAGCGAGGCCTTCTAACTCTCTAGCAAAACAATGAACTGATCTGATACTGACACACACACACAAATATATATATGCAAAGAGTTGAGGATACTACCTCTAACTCATAAACTACCTCTCATAAACTCATAACCACCTCTAATCTCATAAACTATAAATAAATCAGAGCCACAAGAGCTAAAAGCAAAATTTCCAAGCTGTTTCTGCATAAGTTTCTAAAATTCTCTCCTCCTGGCAAGTCCAAGATGTAACTGATAGATCTTATCAAGACACATATCCCTTGATATGGCAGGTGTTAGACCACCCTACAGCATGCGCAGAGACTTTAAAAACTGCCTTCATTACTTTACAAATTTCTTCTTCAGCTCCAGTCCCGTGGCAGCCAGATACTTGTCTGTGCTTTGCTAGGCTGAATTTTGAATGACGCCTCAGATCCCACAGTCCTTCTGTGATTTATTTTCACACACACACACAATTTAAACTGAAATATTGGGATTGTCTCTATCAATGTATTTACTGATCTAACTACATGGACAAAGTTATCCAAGGGAAGGGAAAAAAAATCATCCAACTGGGAAATTAAATTGGAAATATAATTCCCAAGGCTCTCAAGTCCTCACAAAATAAAGTGGTTTGTGAATTTACTGCACAGTAGCTGCTCTACAGTTGGCATACAAGCACTTTGTTCTGTGCACACTTTTTCTCATGCTAGCGATAGAATCCCTACTCCCTTTTCACTGGAAGGTTAGGAAGCTCACATTTAACACAAAATGAGAACATGTCCACAGGCAGTTACTGTCAAGCTCCAAGCCCACACCAGTCTATGAAAGCTCTTTGCTTTCCACCACCCTCACATGGGTACCACCGTCTGGCATATATCTACAAAAGACTGTTCTTAAGAACATAAAAATTAGGGAGGGAAGCATCTGCTTTAAAAGTAGCAGGAAGAGATCTTGCCAGACACCAGGCATCCAAATACCCTAAACTGGGAGAATAAACTAGCTTTCAGCACATGGCCACTGTTGGTTTCCAGTGAGCGAGGAAGCCAATTTGAGAATTGGCTACATCACTAAACTAATAACATTTTCCCTCGATGTATCCATATCCATCTGCTGTATAATTTCTCTTGCATAAACATACACAATCCAGTGCAATATTAGCTAATTTAGGCATCAATTAACATCTAGCTACAGTCACACAAAGCCTGACCTGGGTGGGTCACTTAATTTATTCAGTTTCTCTACAGCTTTTTGAGTTTAAATTACAACTGAAGCTGCTGCTGTTATTTCCAAATAGTATTCTGGTTCTGTTGCTTATAAGGTATTTATAAAACTTAGACTCACATATCTCCTGCAACGTAGACATACCTGGAGCCACTGAGATGCAAGTATTTATAGTAACAACCATTAATTCCTGTAATTCAACTAATAACTGCTCTTTGTGAAGATACTTACTTCTCCTCAATATTGTCTTTTATGTGTTTACTGTCAGGGTTGCCATCTGTGGGAGCCACCATTGTATTGCTACTGGAAGTGGTACCTGTGGATTATGGACAAAGATTGGTCAATAAAGAAGAAAAGCAGTATTAAGCACCATGCAATGAAGCAATGACCCTTATTTACCTGTGCATGCTGAGAGCCCTAACCAGGGATACACTCCAGCAGCTGCTACAAATGCAAACTGAGCCACAGAAATGACTTTCACGTGCAAGAAATGTACTGTTGTTCAGATGAGAAGATTCTGAGCTGCTACCATAATTTCACTAACTGGAAAAAACATGAATAAAAACCTTTTCCAGGAATCTCTGAGTCGTTAAGTATAAAGACTTGGTTTTGACCCAGGATCCAGAGACCTATGCCTTTCTCTCCTTCATGCTACACCTCATAGTGATCTGTAAAATGTACCTGGATTTAAGGATGCAGCTAATTTAAACCACAAACAGATTAAGGATTAAAACCTAACAGCCTGCAGTGAAGCCTGTATCAATTTTAAGAGATATTTGCAATCATCACACTGAATAAATGACCACAATTGAAAATAATCTTGCACTCTCCCCACAGAATTTGGTATTCTCAATTACACTGGAGTGGAAGAGCTCTACAAATTTCATATTTTTAAAACACAGATGCCAATGCATCCACCCCGTGATCCAGATAAATCCCTATGGGATAGGGCCAGGCTGACTCAGAACGTCAACAGCCTGTCAGCACAAAAGCCAAGCCCTTGCTGAGACGCCCTCCCATCCACGGGGCTCACTTTGAAAGGTGCTTCACCAAAACCAGACAGCTTTTCCCCACATTTCTCAGCAAGTTCTTGGATTGAAGAATGAGGTTTTTATATTTTCACTGGGGGTTTCTTTGATGATCAATCCATTGCTAATTGTTAATTATTTCTAAATACATTCTCCCAAGTAAATTCACTGAAATCCTCTTGATGCAGCTCGTGTCTGCAACAGAACTTCAAATACAACTTACATGGATTTAAATTATATCCATTTTTCCCACTTGTTTGACTGAACTGGCAAAGTGACGTAGTGAGGGTAAGGAGTGGAAGATCTGAACATGGACAAAGCCTAGCACATATATTAATGCAAAGCTGTTCCTTGTGAACCTCTTGGGTGTTTAAGAAGAACTCTGGGTATATCAATAACTTGTAAAACAAACTTTGTACCTTAATTTATTTTTAGAAAAAAGAACATCATACTCCTATTAAATATTTACAGATGAGCTCAAATATTGTAACTGATTGCTAACAGCATGCTTATCATTGACAATAATAAAAGTTTAAGTTAGTAAATTCTCACCTGAAGTGACAGAGGGAATTTTGTAGCTGGAAGTAATGCGGTAATACGGTGGATTATCCATATGGGTGACTCCTGAACTGACAGGATCTGTGAGCTGAAGTTCACTCACAAGCTCTTCTAGTAGTTGCATTGTTTTATCTCTACCCAAATAAACAATAACTTTCTTTACCTGCCATCAAAGAATAGGATATGTATATAAAATAGCACATGCAAAAATCACATTCTTATTGCAGTAACTAAATTTTTTTTAGAAAAGGAAAATGTGGTAATTGAATACCACGACTTTTTAGAGCTACCTGCTTTGCAAGTGAGGATACCTGAAACTTAGCCTAAATCTAAAAGCAAACAAAATTGCTATCACAGCTGTCAATAGCAGCAAGCACTGGAAACGTCACAAAAGTAAGAAAGTAAATTTTCTGAGTTCAGTGACAGTTACTAGAGGAGCAAAAGATGTTCTTACAAAGGTCTTAGATCAACACTGGAACAAATGTATTCTGGTATCATTTATTTTTGATACTTCATGCTGTGTTCTACACTGTTTCTTCTCCACCAGGTATAACAATTTTCCGTGTGCTGTTCTGCAATGCTCTCACATGAGCTTTAACAAAAAATTTAATTGTTTTTTAAGGGGCTTTGGATGGGATGTATTTTAGTTTTAATACTTGGTGATGTGAGAATAATCACACCATCCCTATACGCTTTGACAGGTGCTTTATTTTACTGTATTATCTATCTGCTTTTTAGGTCTATCATAAATTATGGGATGGGAAAAGACATTAAATTCCCCCAAAAGCTCGAAGATTTTACATACTCTGGTAAGAATAAACACCTAGCTATAGCAATATTTTATTAAGCATATAGGAATTCAGAATTCTCCGCTACATTTTACTTTGGCAAAATAATGCTGGTCATCACTAAGCAGCAGCAGATGGCTGCTGGTCAGTGGTTACTGCAGACTCCAGTAAGTTCATAGTTTTTCTTCTGACATTTTCTTGAGTCATCACTGCTCGAAGATTTATTTCCATCCATGTGAGAGAACTCAAAGATGAATGCCAAGCAAGTGATCCAGGGTGTTTGCCTCGCTGAATTACTCTATCACCTTGTTCAAACCATACATGCAAAGATTTTGTGCTGCAACATTAAACTAGATTTCCTCATTTGCAATGAAAACAATTGCCAATCAGTGAAGAACTCACCTTAGGAAGATCTTAATATTATAGGTCTTGAGTGTTTACTTCATATATAGGGTTTTTTTGCCTATTGGCAAAACCTATAATACTCTTCTTATTAAAATAGTACTTATGGAACTACCTTAATTCTTCCTAATGAACAGAGACCAACTGCTCCAGTAGATTCACATTTTACAATGGACAGGAGCTGTTCAGTGTATGCACCTAATAAAATTAATCTAAATTTAGCAATCAAACTCTTAAGTTTCCTTTTTATGATGAAGGAACATAAAAATGCTGAAGACAGGTGTAGCTGTTTTAATCAGGCTTTTCCATTTTTTATGATTGATTCACTAAGTAAGGTCTATGACCCACCCAGCATACCCCAGATTTTGACAACTCATAATTGATAAGATGGCTAGTGGACTGCTTCAGACTTATCACCCTGAGTGAATTGCAATAGTTACTGAGTTGCCTTAGGGAAGCCTCAGCTGCCTTTAAGGTGCGATATCCTTTCTGGTTTGCTTCCTTTTTCAAACCCATACCATGAATGCCGTGTTTAACTGAAACTGGTACTGAAACATCGACACAGATGGCCAAAGTAACTCAAATAAAAGAACTGAATTTGACTTGTTCCTAGTATCCAGTGGTCATTAAAATACGGGATTAAAATATTATGCAGTTGGAGATTTTGATACTAGAAAACCTACCTCACGTTTTTGTTCGCTGCTAAACACACAACTCATTTTTAAAACACCACTAGCGCTAAGGAGAGACAGATCACATACTCACATAAGGCAAAAGGCTGGGTTCACTGTTCACTCCACAGATACTGATCAAGAAGTGCAAAATTATTTTCAGATTCTTTGGCCAGCTGTCTGCCAAAGTAGTCCAGACGTTTTCTATTTCTGACCAAGCCACTTCATCACCATACTGGAAAACAAATTAAACATCACTCCTGAAAACTCCAGTAGAAAACATTGTGTTTGAAAGTGATCTGTATTGACCGAGTGGGACAGGCTCTAGAAAAGGGAGACACAAATCCTGGAAGCAGCTAATGTCTTTTTAACATTCCAGAATTAAACTCTCATATTTATTCATTTTTATAAACACATTCTGCAAATAACTTTTTTCTTGTATAGCTATAAATATAAAAGAAAAAATCTAAACATATTTGTAGATCTTATGTATTTTATTTAAATATAATTTTATACATTGTGTAAGTATAAAAATATTTATTTATATGTGAATTTATTTCTATTTTTACATATTTAATTAAATATAAACTAAAAGCAATCTAAATTTAGCAGAGACCCCATTTTGCCAATTGCTGACAATCCTGAATAAAATCCCATGGACCAAAGGCTGCCAAGAGTTTTTAATTTGTAGCTTAAAACATGGTCTCACATCAGTAGGATTCCAAGACATCAAGAATTGGCAAGAACACTGCATGTGACCAATACTTCTTCTCTATTGGAAGTAGCTGTCACAGGAAGGAGGAGGGTTCACCAGCCTCTGACAACATCTGTTCCAAAACTCCTCTTTAAGACCATAGGTATACAGGTGACTTGGTATTAGCTTTCCAGCTAGACATCCATATTGCAAAAGAACAGTTATATACTGTTACTGTAAATCATAGAATCATAGAATGGTTACAGTTGGAAGGGACCTTAAAGATCATCAAGTTCCAACCCCCCCCTGCCATGGGCAGGGACACCTCCCACCAGACCAGGTTGCTCAAAGCCCAGTCCAGCCTGGCCTTGAACGCTCTCAGAGATAGGGCTTCCACAACTTCTCTGGGCAACCAGTTCGTGTCTCACCACCCTCACAGTAAAGAAATTCTTTCTAGTATCAATAATAACAATGACTACAATGTTTGTATTACGTATTTCTCGTAATACCTCAAAACTATATGGTATAACTTAGGTATACATAGGCAGCTCAACAAATATGAACATAACTCTTGAAAAGTAAACACAACAAGACAGAGAGCCCTAAACACAACAAAACAAGACAGAGCACTTAAGTAATTAGTTTTACCTTTGCAGTCATATACATCAGATTGTTCAGAACCATAGCTGTAGCCTGTGGTGATCCCCAGCCTTCTCCTCGCAGCCATCGCCTGCTGTTCACCATCATTTCTCTGTCTTTCAAAGAATCCTCTTCATCTTCTTCTGGCCGACGAATGGTTGGCAAAGGTTTCAAGTCCACCAACTCAATATTGTTCATCCACGGCAGCAGATAATGCAGCATCACCTGCCTCCCAGCTGGGTGAGCCGTTTGGATTCTCTGACTGACTTCTGCCGTTCAAAAATGTGGTAGACACAGGAATTGCAAATCAATACTGAGAATTGTTCTGGGAGTAACAACCACCAGGAGCCCAGCAGATCACACTGACGTAAAGTAATGCTGATACAGACATGATTTCTTTGTTTAGCTAACTACTGCCATGCCATAGTCATGAAATCCACAGTCTTCAGTAGAGCTAACTGAAGACAGGACTGACAAACAGCATGTTGAAGAAACCTTATCAGTATGTGCACACATGTATATTACTCTGATTGGAGGATGGAACTGAAAACCTAGAGCATGTAAAAATGTACCCAACTTTGGCAAAAAAGCACTTAAATTTTTTTCTTCCTCGTATTAGTAATAATAATATTTTCAACTGATGTGAGAGGTTATTATTCTGCAACTGTTTTAAAATGCTAAGTAATAATACTTTTAAACAACCTACTGTAAATAAGAACACACTAGAAAGAATAACAGAAGAATAATGTTAAAAAACAGTAGCAAATTGTTCCTCTAACATGATTTTTCGTGGCTATTAGGAAGTCAGAAAAAGTGTCCTTGATTTATGTTATTTCCTCTAAAATATATTTCAAATACAAGTAAACAAAACCTAACACTCAGTAAATTGCGTTTTCTCCATTCATTATGACAATATTTTGTTGTCCTGATTTTAGTGCATTACATATAAACTAACTGAAACGTAAGAATTACACATTTTACACAATGCTTTAAACCTGAAGAATTTTGTTGTTTTGTTTTAAAACCGTACCTGAGAAGATAGCAAGTGTTAGTTCAGGATAAGTCCTGGCTAATTCTTCTGACAGTTGGTAATAGGACACAGAATAGAGGTGTGGTAAAGGAGAAGGCTGACCCAAAACCCCATCCATCCGCTGAACTTCCAGTTTATGAGCATAACGGAACATCTTTGGTTCCAAGATCTACAACAGTAATAATCAGAATTTGAAGCTAAGTATAGAGCTACAATTAAAATCTTTATGTAAAATCACCCTTTAAATACAGGTATCTGCTCCCATTGACTGTCTCCTACCTATGCAGATCTCCGTACATTTACAGTATTCACCAACTCTGTGGTAATTTCACAGGAGACCAGCTAAGACTCACTCCACTTGATGAGTTTTTCCAGCACTAAATTTCAGAAATCTGCTTTCACAAAATATCACATAAAATATACATTTCTCTATAACAAAATGCAAAGTACTATTGAACACTTGTATTTCCAAACAATATCAACTTCTGCTCCTCTGTAAGACGTGGACAGGGGCAATGCAATCTCTGATGTGGCAGAGATCCAGCAGTTTGATACTGTAAAAATCATCTCTGGCAGATCTTAAGCAGTGGGGTTCACTTGAGAAGAAGGGACAGTGGTGCAAGTGCTGATATCAACAGAAGTGTGACTTCAGCAAGGACTTCACTCTTGAATTTAGGCAACAACAAAAACCTCTGAAAAAAACTCCCAAGACTCGTGGTCTGAGACAGAAGCAGCACAGAATGATTTATTTATTTTAAACTAATGCTGCCTGTAAGATTAAGATTACCCCTAAACGACCCTGGAAAGGAATACACCAAAATAAATTACAGGGCTAACAAGATTATCACTATCATCTCTCCACGCAAATAGATGAAAAAGTAGTTGGTACTAATGCAAAAATCCTAAATCTGACTGCTACCCCAGCAGACAGAGTAAAGGGACAGGAAGCAATATACTTCTCTCTGAGGTGCTTTGGGACAAATGGAGCTGTATATCACTATTTCAGGGCCAAACCAGAAGAATCTTGATTTAGGTTTTATCTCTTGAAAAAGCAGATAGAGTGAAAATACCAGCCCTGAGCGCTTAGTTCATGAAAACAGACACACTTCCACTGCAGTCTGCTTGGGTCAGATAAGGATCTGGCCTAACTAAGTACTAAAATAGACAAGAAAAGAAAAACCCAAACATTATATTTCATTACTGAAGAGACAACCAAATAACAATAGAATTATTTTCTTTTAAAATGTGCAGGATGATTGTTATTGTAAAAGAAAAAAAATCAAAATTAGCTTACAAACCTGTAATAGTTGCATAGCAACTTCATAGATAGCCCTAGTAGAATCAGCTGCTTTAAATAGTATCAGATTCAGGAGGGTCACTGTATCACACTGGTAATCCCTAGGGAAAAATTGCAAGTGTGAAATAAGTAAAATTAAATTTGGCTTTTTAAAATTTGAATTTACTCAAGTTTAATTTACAGAGAATATGGTATGGGGTAATATTTTGAAAAGTTTCTCTAGTAACACACACAAACAGGACTGATGTTTTCTCCTTGAGGGACAAAAAAAGGCCCAGTTCTACATGAAAGCACACTTTGAAAATTAAAGTTTAGAGTTCTGAAAAATGCTGTAGTACCTGTTTTGGAACACACTGGCTATGGCTTTAAAACAGCCAGCTGCTACCCGCTTGGAACCTGTGTAACACCGGTCTACGGCCCAGTACATGAGGTTACTCTGGTCAGGGTTGAGTTCCAAGAGCAGCATGACTGCTTCACAGCCCAGCTGGTGAACCTGCAATCCAGAAAAGAACCAAATATGGACTTATAAATATAGACAAAAAAGACCAACTTACAAAAATGGCATAAAATAGGCAAATACATAGTTAATTTTAAAAAAACACCACAAACAACTGCAATACACAAAACTTGTTCCTAAATCCTCACTGCAAACTATGAGACCACAGTCTAAAACAACAACAGGCAATTCTATCAAACTCTTTAATGTTCAGCTTGCACAGACGACCATAAATTATTGAAGCAAATAACTAGATAGCTCTACTGACTTTTTTCTCCCCCTTAGTTCCAAGGCTATCTTCTGCTATTTACTATTTTCACTTGCCTTTCTACAAGCTGAACACTGACCTGAAAGCGTCAGAGACAGAAAAGCACTTAAGCATATGCAGGAATTCCAGTAGGATACAAGGGGATATATCTACGTGGAGACTTGCATGTTCTCTTGAATCAAAGCAGCCCACTGGAGCTATTTTTTTTTATGCAGTCATAGTATTGGTGCAAAAGAAACCCTGTTTTTTAAATCTAAAGCTTGACTTACTGTTTAAATGGAAAGCTTGGTCTTCATAACTCTGCAAGGCCCTCAACGGGCCCTACAGTCTCACGAGAGGTCGTGTTCAAAATCTCACCTCCTTTAAATTTTTAAAAGATCTGCTTATTACTACAACTTAATCTAGCTAATTAGTTTATAAATGATACCCAATGTCTCACTCCTTGTCAGTTCCTCCTCCATCTGTTTTGTCTGCTCTTAGACTGAGAAATTAGGGACTCCCTTCCTCAACGGGGTGAATACACATATTAAGGACAGCGCAAAAATATGCTCTACTAAAACAGCTTTGATCTTAAGCCACTCTAATAAAGAAAGCATTTAGGCTAATCTATTGGAAAAACTCATTAAAGCTTATGTTGAAGGTACTGACAGTTGCAAACCGATGCTGACATCGCCTGTATTACCTTCTTATCTTGTGAATCCAAAATATTATCCAGCCATTTGTATAAATAGCCATCAGATGAGAGCCCGACGTTATCTGCAACAGGGCCACAACAGAGGACAGCAGACATTGCCTTGAGAAGGGAATGGAAAAACAATACATTTAAAAACTTGGATACAGGGGGTGGTTTTACCAAGTTCATTAAAATATCAGAATGCTAACTTCTATTCAGGCAAAGGAGGAAGACCAAGGCTAATAAAAAACTGTTTAACATCTTATTAAAGAAATTATCCCATTTTTTTCTCAACTATCAAATACAAGGAACTGTCAATACTGAATGCTGAAATATGCAACAGTTAATATGTCAGCTTGATTGTTAATATACTTCTACATGATAGCCTTTCTCCTTAGGCAAATGAGAACTAAAGTCACGGGAAGCAAACATTTTGTAGCAACTTAAAGAAATTCCTCTAGCAAATGCAGTAGAGTTTACAGTGTGGAAAAAAAGCCAAACTATCATAAACGCACAAGTAGGCAGAAGAGAAAAAGAACTAAGTTCTGAATGGCAACAAAGGTGTGAAAACTACACCCAAAATGCACCAATGTTAAACTTGCATTAGAAAAGTCAGCCTAACAACCTCTTACCAAAAATCAAAAAGTGCTAAAATACCTTTAATGCACAGTATTGGTGTCTGTTTATTCGCATGTTCCTATCGCTGTATCTGTCCAGAGGAGTAAACATGATACTAAAAGGACCTGCCCAATGACTGAACAACATAAATAGACTGTGGCGTAGACTCTGCTGTGGAAAGACACTTCTTCTCTGGTGTACTGTAAAAAAAGCACACCATTAGACACACTCCTCTTGCAATTCTTTAAAATAAAGCACGTAAGACAGAAACAGACCCAAACAATTAATATGAAAGGGAAAAAAATAAATCAATGCAAAGGCATGTTATTTCAACAACATTATAGCTGGAGGTGGGCTCACTATTCACAGAATCACAGAATGCCAGGGATTGGAAGGGACCTTGAAAGATCATCTAGTCCAATCCCCCTGCCAGAGCAGGAACACCTAGAGCACATCACAGAGGAACATGTCCAGGGGAATTTAACTCCCCAAGTGTACAAGAATAAGCTAGTTTTTAGGCTAGATAATTTAAATGCACTGCCATCAAACATGAACTTTGCTAAACAAGAAAATTACTTGTATGCTTACTAACAGTACCCCAAATTCCTCCTAAAACTCATGCTGCTAACGCTATATTCAACACTGATGGCATAAATCCTTTTTATGACAGTATTCTGAAATTTGAGAGAAGGCACGGGGTTTTGTTTAGCTTTTGCTTGGTTGGGTTTGTTCTTTTAAAAAGCACTGCACATTAAACACAGTCATCAGAAGTTATTAAAGCATTTTTACATACCTGGAACATTTTGAATGATATTTGCCACTAAGGCACTAAAATGGCATCGGATATCTTTCAATGTATCAGAATCCTTTTCATTTTCTGCTTCCAAGAGTTGCCTCGTTAGATCAACATACTCAAGTAAAGTGTTGTTGAGGGAATGTGTTTCGTTGTCAAGGCCACCACTTGCACTTAAAAATAAAATTTTAAAAATCAAGTATTATGATAAATACAAGCAATAATTTTTAAAAAACAATCTTAGTCTTTTCTCTCTAAAAAAATCTATAACCTCATCACTGCAAATATTTAATTAAAAGTTATTCCTTCATCCAGCTTTTATTTATATTTAAAGCTCCAGTGAAAGCAAACTAATAATCAAGTCTCACTATCAGAAATCACTCATCCACAGAATTAGTTCTCAGACTGGAGACAAATGTTAAAAATAATAATAAAAGCCCCAAGTAATCAATCCCTCCTCCTCAAAAGACACATGCAATTTGTAAACCAGCAAAAATAATCACAGCTTGTTGAGTATAGAGACCTGTATTACATACTGATTTTTGAGAGTCAGTCAAGATGTTCAGTACTTTGTGACATGCTACTGACTAGTAGCAGATAAAAAACATATTTTTATTTTATGCATTCATTTCCCATTTTAATTGCTTTAGCATTTGACTCGATGCCTGTACTAAACTAAATGAGATTAAAAGATAGCACGTGAATCAAACCTGTCCCCCTTTGAAAAAACATTGTTGGAAGGACAACTCCTTTCCTCTCTGCTCCCTCCACCATCTTTCCACATTTGTACTGAAGACAACTAAAAACCATCCCTTGCACACCAAAGGCAAGATGAGGAGGTTTATGGCAGCCTTTAATTGCTTGCTAGCTTCCACCACAGAGTTAGACTGGCCTCAGAGAGAAAAGCTGACAAAGTTCCAGGGTGCAGACTGTGATTACGAGATATTTTACATAATAAAANCTCTTATACAATTCCACCTGCACAGATTTGCAAAACATATGCCAGAATTTTAAGTCTTCTTTCAAAGTGCTCCTACACAAAAAAGGTTAACTGAGGAAAAATAAACCCCAACCCAGTTAATATTCTGCCTCCCTCAGAAAGGAAAAGGTCTGATGCTACTGAGCAGAAGCCTTCTCTGCATAGCACACACTGACTCCAGGTGAGAAAGAATTCCAGACTGATTACAGAATAGTTGTAACTTGTG
>VZTM01007274.1:0-18360 GCA_013400555.1 Jacana jacana
TAAAAAGTGATGTCACTGATGCTTACTGTAATCCCACAATGAATCAAAGGATGACTGAAATCAGGAAAAGCGGCAGTGTTTTATGATTTCAAGAAACAATTATCCATGTAAATTTTATGAGGATTAAACATCTGAATATTAAAATCTGGTAGAAAACAATACAATGAAAACTTTGAATCATACTAACTGTTAAAAGATTATAATCAGTGGTGGTGTTCATCTTCACACTACTTCAATAAGTATCTTTATTTTCTAGTCTAACTTTAATCTTTTCAAAATTCTTTATCTCATGTTTTGAATCAAACCTTCTCTTTAACGAAAAACAGTTTGCAAGTAAATTCTGGTTTGAATGCTAGTTCTGAAATCTAGATGAAAAAGATGACAGTATATGTTGCTAGTAATTTTAGCATGAATTTTGCTTGGTGAAAATAAATGTCATGTCTTCAACATTTGATCAGGCCAGTCAGTTAATGCATGTTGTCTCTTTGAATGTAACCAAGTTCATTTGCCAAGGTGAAGAGCATTACAGAATGGATTAACATATGAAAGAAGAGATTAACGTGCATGTTATATGGATTCTGTTGGCAGGATTTTTTTTTTTTTTATTTTACAGACTAAAAGTGTAGACCTAACAAAATTCATTGTTTGTTTTTTTCCATTCTTGGAATTAAAAATGTATCTACTGACGTGTGCATTGCTGTGTTACTTTCTGCTAGTTATCATTGAAAAATGTTCAAGTTATATCATCTTGCAGTTTATGAATAATTCTCTTTTGTTAGAGCTTTGTTATGGAGTAAAATAGGTAAATGAAACTTCTATTGGCACGCAAGTTTATATATAAGCATTTCATATATATGTATGGATAGTAATAAAGATTGGATCCAATATGAAGCATTACATTCCTTAATAAGTAGTGTATCATCTCGCAAGGCATTTTGTTGTTTTGGCTCTGTTCTTTTTTTGGAAAAATAATATTTTATTTTGGTCATAGATCTACTATTTGAGTTGTTCATTATAGCTTGAATTGAATTACCAAAATATTACATAGGTAATTGATAGCTACCCTGTCCTAGACACAGCACCAGTTTTACAGGTTCTGAATTATGGTGCTGTATTATGACATTGAGTCAAAGTTCACACTGTGCTTTCCACACTTTGTCTGGGGAGACACATAGAAATTCACAGCGCATGATACCTAATTTTCAAGTATTTCTCTGTCTAAGTTTTGTCTCTAATTCAATTGAAGTAGGCATCATCAAGAGTTTTCCAGGAAAAATTAAATTGATAGCTATATGTCCACTTAGCTATATTAAAAATTTCATATATTTGGCAGGAGGTGCCGGATTTCTAGGATGAAGATTTTATGATTAGTAAATACTTCAGTTTTGTAAAATGACTTGCACACAAACTATATTCCAAAAGATTTTGAAAGTACTAAATAAAGCAGCTGAACTTAATTAATAAATAATAAAACATAAAGGAGATTTAAAAATAGTTTGAGTATATGAGGGAGATGCAGAAAGATGTAAATAAAACGGACTCCTAGCAATGAAGGTTGATAAAAAATGAAAGTATGTAGGCACTTATATGAAAAAGAATTCTCTGTAACATAATTTGAAGCAGAAGGTAAAATTTGCTAGACATGTTAGAAGAAGCCCCATTTGCTTTCTAAGATGATCTCCATTCCATCTCTGTCCTATATATATATGATATACTGATATTTGTATTAAAAGGGTTATCAGACTTCAGAAGAGGCCTCTTTTCTCATTGGAAATATGAAAAAGCCAAGATAGAAATATTGGATGTGTCTCTATTCTGCTGTCAAGAAGTTACTTTATTGTGTAGCAACACAAAGAGTAAAATCTTAAGAGATTTCTGCTTTGCACTTCAGAGAAAGGGGTCTGTCCACATTTAAATGCTCAACACGAAGACAAGCTTGTGAACATGCCATAAAGAAGAAGTTTTAATGAGCTCAAGTATACACATGTGTGTAATTAAAGAGGTGGCATCCGGTTTGTTTGTCTGCAGTTTGTTATGAAATGTATATCATGTGTCTCCAAAAGAGCATGCTGAGTAGCTGAATGCTTTGTGCTTTCTCTCAGTTGATGAAATTCCCCCTGCCAGCAGAGGTGGCTTGCTCTGAGCACTCAGGGAACAGAAGTTTCAGGGCTGCAAATCCAACACAAGAAAACTGGTCTAATAATCAGAGAGCAGAAAGCCTGGAGAGTGAATGTAAATCTGCAGTCAGACTGCAAAACTGATGGAAAAAAAAAATAAATCCTAAGGAACCAGAGGAGTTAGGAACTGTTCTAAATGAGCAGCTGAGAGCAAAATACAGAAAAGGACTTGCCCTGACAGGACACGGTGACTTTGGAGAGATCTTCTCATAATTATTCTTGTTTTCTATTTTTTCTCAGAAAATTGATTTTCTATATTAAAGAAAATTCCTTATAGTCCAAGAAAATTAGACTTTAGAATGTAGAGGCCATTTCTGACATTTGGGGATATTCATATTAAAAAGGATATATTGGCAGATCCACCTTTCATCTTTGACCCGTTGTACTGATTTTGGCTAAGACAGAGTTAATTTTCTTCATAGTAGATCCTGTGAGGCTAAGTTTTGTATTTGTTCCCAAAACAGTGTTGATAACACAAGGCCGTTTTAGTTATTGCTGAGCAGTCCTTGCACAACATTAAGGCCTTCTCTGCTTCTCATGCTGAACCTCCCAGTATATTGGCTGGGGATGGGCAAGAAATTGGGAGGGGACATAGCTGGGGCAGCTGGCCCCAGCTAACCTAATATTATGTGACATCATGCTCAGTAATAAAAGCTGAGGGAAAAAAAAGAGGAAGGGGGAGTGTTCAGGGTTAGGGTGTTTGTCTTCCCATTTAACCATTAGGTGTGATGGAGCCCTGCTTTCCAGCTTGTCATTCCTTATTCTGCTTTGCTAAAACGCACAGCTTTTGATCTACTTATTATATTGTTATTACTCAGCTCGCAACTTTTCTCACTTTTAACCATTTTGATTCTCTCCCCCATCCCACCAGTGGTGAGTGAGCCAGTGGCTCAGCTGGCTACAAAGTTCATCTTAATAGTTTATTTCATTATAGAAAATCTTACTAAATTACTGGTTAGTAATACTCAATGCAGTGAAATAGTATAATGATGACACAGATGGCTATTCACATTGAGTCTTTAAGTCCATGTTTTTCATAAAATTAAATTATTGATTGAAAAAATTGATCATAAAAAACAGCCTTTCATCCTGTTCCAGTCCCAAAATCTGGGGAGGCGCAGCAAAAGGTTAATAGATCTAGTCCATATTGGACCTGAACCAAAAGAAGATCCATTTACTTTGCTCTGGCTACTTCGCTTCATTTTTACAAAACAAGGCAATTGATGTAAATGCTTTGCCTCATAGGCTACCAAATTTGGTCATAAATGTTGTTTATATGTTTATTTATTTGCAAAGTTGCTGCCATATGTCTTTACATAAACATTATGGAAAACACATTTGTTAAGTGGGTGGGGTTGTTTTGCATTGAGTGGTTTGGATTTGTACTAAAACATGGGCTTTACCTTTCTAAATGCAGTACTTGCAAAGTACTTTCTTAGAAATCATGAATTTCAATTATGTGTTTTACTGAAGGTTGATATAAAAATCGATTGCTAACTTTTGTAACTCTGGGTTTTTTTTAGGATTTATTTATACCTGTGGTGGAACTTTAAAAGGTCTTAATGGCACTATAGAAAGCCCTGGCTTCCCATATGGATATCCAAATGGTGCAAACTGTACATGGGTTATAATAGCAGAAGAAAGAAACAGAATACAGATCGTCTTTCAGTCTTTTGCTCTAGAAGAAGAATATGATTATTTGTCATTATACGATGGGCATCCTCATCCTGCAAACTTTAGGACAAGGTAAAAACCAAACATAATTAAAATGTCTTTTATTCATACCTTTAAAATATCTGAGAAAATAGTTAAAGCTGATATTTTGAAATTATAGATTATGTCTTATTTAGACTTTAAGGTGCATTTTCATTAATCATACATGTCTTAAAATCTATATGGTGTGTCTTAATTCTAGTTAAAGTGCTTAAAGAACTCTATCATTCATATAAAATTTGTCTCAACAAAAAAGTATTTTGCTAAGAAGCAAATGAGAATGGATAAAATAATGTAAATTGAATATAAGATTGTAGAGGTCTTGGTTTGAATGATTAAGTAACAGTGGAACTTTTGTAATCTTTGCAACAGAAGGCTTTTGAGAGAGGTTGAAAAAAATGTATTTAAAACAGAAAGAATAAGTGGGGTTTTTTTCCCAATTGTATATGGAAATGTATATTGCATCTTCAAACGCAAAGGGATAACAGCAGTGAGAAAACAGTGTGAAAAATCAAGAGTGTGAAGGGTAACAGAACATTATTTGTCAGCATCTACTTGAGCATTCTGGAAGGTTGCAGCTTGAGGGATACATAATAATTCTGCAATAGTAACAGATACATTATAGAAACATACACTCGTTGTCTTTAGCATAGTCTTGCTTGAATTCTAGAAGTCAGTTTGTCATCTACCCAGGCTTCTGTAAAGCCTTTGACACAATCCTATACAACATCCTGGTTGCTAAATAGGAGATATAGGGTTTTGATGGCTGGACTATTCAGTGTCTAAGGAATTGGATGCATGGCCACATCCATAGTTGAGTCAATAGCTTAATGTCCAAATGGAGATCAGTGCCGCGGCCAGGAGCAGTCGAGCCCGACGCAATCAATCAGGAAGCCATCCCCATGGAATCAGGAAGCACACCACCAGGAAGCACCTTCACCAGGAAGCACACCAGGAAGCACATAATCAGGAAGCACACACTCGTTCTACAGTTACAGGTCCTCATTCGCTAAGCACTACATTTCGGATAGGGAGAGGGGTATTGTCCACGAGCTTTCCACACACTTTCCACAGGCTTAAAGTTGCCCCATGATTGGCTACAACATTTGTGTCATTTGCTGTTTCCCACACTTTGTTTCGCCTTCACTATACTTCGTTTCGCTTACTTTCACTTACTTTGCATATGTGCCCTTTCAGTAACTCCCTCTTAAAGGGCCTGCTCTCAACAGATCAGTAAGAAGAGGTGCCCCTCATGGGTCTGTATTGATACCAGCACTATAATACCTCTGTTAATAACATGGACCATAGGATTGAGTTCACCCTCAGCAAGTTTGCAGATGACACCAAGATAAGCGGTGCAGTTGATTCACTTGAGGGAAGGGATGCCACCCAGAAGGACATAAACAGGGTTGAGGGGTGAGCCTGTGAGAACCCCATGAGGTTCAATGAGGTCAAGTGCAAGGACCTGGGTCAGGGCAATCCTCAGTATCAGTATAGAATGAGGAATAATGGATTGGGAGCAGTCTTGTGAAGGTGGACTTGGGGATACTGGTAGACCAGAAATGTGCACTTACAGCCCAGATCCTGGACTGCATCAAAAGAACTGTGGCTGTCAGGTCAAGGGAGGTGATTTTTCCCCTCTGCTCTGCTCTTGTGAGAGTTCACCTGGAGTACTGTGCCCAGTTCTGGGATCCCCAGCACAAGAAAGATGTGGACCTGTCAAAGTGAGTCTAGCGGAGGGCCATGAAAATTATCAAAGGCTCTGGAACACCTGTCCTATGAGGAAAGACTGAGAGACTTGGAGTTGTTCAGTCTGGAGAAGGCTCTGGGGAAAGCTTATTGTGACCTTTCTATAATTGCAAGGGTCTTATAAGAGCGATGGAGAAAGACTTTTCACCAGGGTCAATAGTGACAAGGCCATGGTTTTAAAACAAAAGAAGGTAGACTTAGATATAAAGAAGAAAATTTTTCTTATGAAGGGGGTGAGACTCTAGGACAAGTTTCCCAGAAAATCTGAGGATGTCCCATCTCTGGAAGTGTTCAAGGTAATGTGGGATGTGGCTTTGAGTAACCTGATCTAGTGAAAGATGTCCCTGCATATGACTAGATGGTCTTTGAAAGTCCCTTCCAACCCAAATGATTGTAAGATTGTATAGTTCTATGATACTGTGATGAAGAATGGAATATGTATTCCTAATCAGGGAACATCCAGTTTAATTTTACTTTACATAGTGGTGCTCCTCCAACAAAGGGATGTATTTTCCCAACAAATCCCAACAAAGGGATTATACAGCAAATCTTCATTCACTGTTAATGATACTTTTTTTTTATTTTATTTTAAATATTGTGTAACTATCCAGCATCTGTCCACTACAAAGAAAATGTAACATGGTACTAGAAGGAAAATAGAACAGTAAAATTCTTCATCTCAAATCTCTGCAGGCTCTGAATCCTATTTGTCAAATGGGTAACGTGGTGGGTTGACCCTGTCTAGATGCTAGGTGCCCACCAAAGACAGTCTACCACTTCTCCTACTCACCTAGACAGGGGAGACAAAACAAAAGGCTCATAGGCTGAGATACAGGGAGAGATGACTCCCCAGTTACCATCATGGGCAACACAGACTTGACCTGTGGACATTCATTTATTGCCAGTCAAATCAGAGTAGGATAATGAGAAATAAAAAAAAATAGATCTTAAACCACTTCCCTCCACCCCTCCCTTTGTCCCAGGCTCAATGTCACTCCAAATTTTCTCTGCCTCCTACCCCTAGAGCACCATATGGGGATGGGGGATGAGAGTTGTGGTCAGTTCATCACATACTGTCTCTGTCACTCCATCCTCCTCAGGGGGAGCGATCCTCACACTCTTCCCCTGCTCCAGTATGGGGTCCTTCCCATGGGAGACAGTCCTTCTCGATTTTCTCCAACATGACTCCATCCCACGGGCTGCAGTTCTTCATTAAATGCTCCAGTGTGGGGCCCTTCCACAGGATGCAGTCCTTCATGAATAGACTGCTCTAGCATGGGTCCCCGCATGGTGTCATAAATCTTGTCAGAAAACCCATGCACGGGCTCCAGCACAGGCTCCTATCTCCATGAGTTCACAGGTCCTGCCAGGAGCCTGCTCCAGTGTGGGCTTCCCATAGGTGTCACAGCCTCCCTTTAGAGGAAGATTTGATCACATGTAAGAGCCTAAAATGGCCCTCGCTGTTAATCAAGGCTTCTGTTGGTGAATTCACTCTGAATTGTAATCTCAAAGAATATGTAAACAGGGTTCTGCACAAGTGCAAAAAACACCTATGACCTATGTACATATATGGATATATGTGTCCAGGATTCTTGTCATATTAGACTAAGTCTTCAGAACTTTGGGATGTTTTATTTGTTTGTTTGTTTTTTTTCTTTTTAAATTTTGATATCTTGAGAAGAAAATTAAGGAAGCCTAGTATTTTTGGTGTTATGAATTTAAGATGGCACTACATTCTGGTGAGGAAATGCATAAGTCCTGTAGAAGAGAATAGAATAAGTCAGCACTTAACAAGGAAAAGATGATTTACCCTCCACACAAGTCTTGAAATAGACTACTTTTGCAAGACTTACAAGATCTTGCCAGTGTGTGGGTGCAGTAGAAAAAAAGTACACATTTGTGTGAGTACAGAATTCAGTTTTAAATTAAGAAAGTGTGATAGTGGAATTATGCAAGCTTTACTAAATGTTTTGTGGTGACATTTATTTTCTCAGATTGCTGTAGCAAGTAGTAAGATGATGTTTCCTAGAGTTTTCTTTTTGCAAAAGGTTTTTACTTAAAGTTTTACTGAAGTACAGTTGCTTGTGGGAATTCTGATGCATGACAGTGGATTTTATCATTTTACTTAGTGACATTAATGAAAGTGTAATCAGATTACACTAGTCACCCTCCCCTTAATTTTTTAGCAGACAAAAATGTTTTCAGGATACTATACATGTATATTTGTAAAACATATATCTGGAGAGCTAAAAAAATGTCAAGANTTTTTCTTATGAAGGGGGTGAGACTCTAGGACAAGTTTCCCAGAAAATCTGAGGATGTCCCATCTCTGGAAGTGTTCAAGGTAATGTGGGATGTGGCTTTGAGTAACCTGATCTAGTGAAAGATGTCCCTGCATATGACTAGATGGTCTTTGAAAGTCCCTTCCAACCCAAATGATTGTAAGATTGTATAGTTCTATGATACTGTGATGAAGAATGGAATATGTATTCCTAATCAGGGAACATCCAGTTTAATTTTACTTTACATAGTGGTGCTCCTCCAACAAAGGGATGTATTTTCCCAACAAATCCCAACAAAGGGATTATACAGCAAATCTTCATTCACTGTTAATGATACTTTTTTTTTATTTTATTTTAAATATTGTGTAACTATCCAGCATCTGTCCACTACAAAGAAAATGTAACATGGTACTAGAAGGAAAATAGAACAGTAAAATTCTTCATCTCAAATCTCTGCAGGCTCTGAATCCTATTTGTCAAATGGGTAACGTGGTGGGTTGACCCTGTCTAGATGCTAGGTGCCCACCAAAGACAGTCTACCACTTCTCCTACTCACCTAGACAGGGGAGACAAAACAAAAGGCTCATAGGCTGAGATACAGGGAGAGATGACTCCCCAGTTACCATCATGGGCAACACAGACTTGACCTGTGGACATTCATTTATTGCCAGTCAAATCAGAGTAGGATAATGAGAAATAAAAAAAAATAGATCTTAAACCACTTCCCTCCACCCCTCCCTTTGTCCCAGGCTCAATGTCACTCCAAATTTTCTCTGCCTCCTACCCCTAGAGCACCATATGGGGATGGGGGATGAGAGTTGTGGTCAGTTCATCACATACTGTCTCTGTCACTCCATCCTCCTCAGGGGGAGCGATCCTCACACTCTTCCCCTGCTCCAGTATGGGGTCCTTCCCATGGGAGACAGTCCTTCTCAATTTTCTCCAACATGACTCCATCCCACGGGCTGCAGTTCTTCATTAAATGCTCCAGTGTAGGGCCCTTCCACAGGATGCAGTCCTTCATGAATAGACTGCTCTAGCATGGGTCCCCGCATGGTGTCTTAAATCTTGTCAGAAAACCCATGCACGGGCTCCAGCACAGGCTCCTATCTCCATGAGTTCACAGGTCCTGCCAGGAGCCTGCTCCAGTGTGGGCTTCCCATAGGTGTCACAGCCTCCCTTTAGAGGAAGATTTGATCACATGTAAGAGCCTAAAATGGCCCTCGCTGTTAATCAAGGCTTCTGTTGGTGAATTCACTCTGAATTGTAATCTCAAAGAATATGTAAACAGGGTTCTGCACAAGTGCAAAAAACACCTATGACCTATGTACATATATGGATATACGTGTCCAGGATTCTTGTCATATTAGACTAAGTCTTCAGAACTTTGGGATGTTTTATTTGTTTGTTTGTTTTTTTTCTTTTTAAATTTTGATATCTTGAGAAGAAAATTAAGGAAGCCTAGTATTTTTGGTGTTATGAATTTAAGATGGCACTACATTCTGGTGAGGAAATGCATAAGTCCTGTAGAAGAGAATAGAATAAGTCAGCACTTAACAAGGAAAAGATGATTTACCCTCCACACAAGTCTTGAAATAGACTACTTTTGCAAGACTTACAAGATCTTGCCAGTGTGTGGGTGCAGTAGAAAAAAAGTACACATTTGTGTGAGTACAGAATTCAGTTTTAAATTAAGAAAGTGTGATAGTGGAATTATGCAAGCTTTACTAAATGTTTTGTGGTGACATTTATTTTCTCAGATTGCTGTAGCAAGTAGTAAGATGATGTTTCCTAGAGTTTTCTTTTTGCAAAAGGTTTTTACTTAAAGTTTTACTGAAGTACAGTTGCTTGTGGGAATTCTGATGCACGACAGTGGATTTTATCATTTTACTTAGTGACATTAATGAAAGTGTAATCAGATTACACTAGTCACCCTCCCCTTAATTTTTTAGCAGACAAAAATGTTTTCAGGATACTATACATGTATATTTGTAAAACATATATCTGGAGAGCTAAAAAAATGTCAAGAAAGGATACTCTATTTCATTTTCTTTTTATATTTATATTTTAATTTAAATAAGTTTCTATATGACTGAAAATGATTTTGCAGTTGATTTGTAAACTTCACGGCTTTTGACTTCATTCGCATCCAGTTTTGTACCTCTTTGTTTAATTGTTCTCAGAATTGAATCATGTTGAATTTTGCACTCATTGACTGCCTTTAGTGAATGCTTAATAGCCTTAGCTGGTTTAGATGGCACTTAAATGGCAGCTAAACAATAATAGAAGAAGAGAACCATGTCAGAGGGGTCATTACAGAAAGAATACAGTCAGTATTGCACTTTCATCTTTATGTTACTGTATATGTTTGATTTAGCATATTTAACATGCTAGATCTTCACCCCAAACTATAAATAGAGAAAACAGAATATTTAAAGCTGTGAACTAAATGTAATAAAATTAATATATTTCCATAAGATGTTTGTAATTGGAAGAAAAAAATATCTGCTTGCAGATATTATTACTTACTGCATCTGAACCAAGCTTTCAGCAAAATTTCATACTTGGGAGTTTTTCTGGGTCACGTCATAGACACTGTCTATTTTTAGGGCTCTCTTGTTGCCCTCCCTGTGCATCTTTTGACTTTTGAGTACACTTTCTTTAGCACTTATACATCCAGATCCCTCAAAAAAAAAAAACCCAAAAAACCCAAACAAACCATGGTTTGGTTTTATATGATTTATATCATTTTAAATGGCAGTTTTGTATACATGTTATTTTGGAACATAGCTAATACTTCTGACTGCTATTCTGAGTGAAAATATTGCATTTCCAGAAAGAATTCCTGTTCCTTTTCTTCAAGATTTCTGCCTTTCACATATTTTTTTTTCTTATACTAGATAAATAATTTCAGTCAAGGTTTTTAAAGAAGCATGTCAGTAACATGTTTTTTATTTTCTGGATGCCCAGCCTAGGAGACAAGAGTTTTCTTTGCACTAGTGATAAGAATCACAGAATGATATGGGGTTGGAAGGGACCTGTGGAGGTCATCTAGTCCAACCCTCCTGCCAAAGCAGTTCCACCTGGAGCAGGTTGCACAGAAACATATCCAGGCGGGTTTTGAATGTCTCCAGAGATGGAGACTCCACCACCTCTAAGGGCAGACTCTTCCAGTGCTCTGCTACCCTCAAAATGAAGAAGTTCCTCCTTGTGCGTAGATTGAACTTGTACAAGTTTGTGCCTATAACCTCATGTCCTCTCACTGGGCACTGCTGAAAAGAGACTGGCCCCTTCTTGACACACACCCTTTAAGTATTTATAGGTGTTGATTTGATCCCCCCTCAGTCTTCTCGTCCACAAACTAAAAAGACCCAATTCCCTTACCCTTTCCTTGTAAGAGAAATGCTCTAGTCCCTAAATCACCTTTGTGGTCCTCTGCTGTGTCTGCTCCAGCAGATTCCTGTCCTTCTTGGACTGAGGAGCCTGAAAATCTCACATATTCATGAAGTTAACTGAAGGTATTATTTGAACTGATAAACACCACATCAACTGCTTTGCAAAATCCAGTTGTAATAATTTGATGATACTTGTTATTTGTTTTGCAAATATAGAATCATAGAATCATTCAGGTTGGAAGAGACCCTTGGGATCATCGAGTCAAACCATCTGCCCTACTCTACAAGTTCTCCCCTACACCATATCCCGCAACACCACATTCAATCTACTCTTAAACACAGTCAGGGATGGTGACTCCACCACTACCCTGGGTAGCCAATTCCAGTGCCTGACCACTCTTTCTGTGATGAATTTTTTCCTAATGTCCAGCCTAAACCTACCCTGCTGCAGCTTGCAGCCATTCCCTCTCATTCTATCACTAGTTGCCCTTGAGAAGAGACCAGCACCAACCTCTCTACAATGCCATTTCAAGTAGTTGTAGAAAGTGATGAGGTCTCTCCTCAGCCTCCTCTTCCTCAAACTAAACACCCCCAGCTCCCTCAATCGTTCCTCATAAGATTTATTCTCGAGGCCTTTCACCAGTTTCGTTGCCCATCTCTGTACTCGCTCCAGCACCTATATACTAAAATATCCTTTAGTATGACTTGTAAATAATTCACTTTAGTGGCTACTGTCATATATTTGGGAGTAACAGGAGAAAGGCTGCTCCATGAGAGGCACAAGCCAGGAGCTGAGGGTGACCTTGCCCAGGCTGTGCTTTCATTGACAAAGCACAATCCTACAGGGGCTGAACAGATTGGGCAGAGCTAGGGACTGGAACAGGTCCATCAACAGCACCCTATATGGCAAACAATGAACCAGGGCCTGGTTCTCTCCAGGGTGTCCAGCTGTGAGTACAGATAAATAGGGCCAGTGAAGGTCCTCACAGAATAGGGCTTAGAGGCTCATACAGAAGGCAGTGACAGCAACAGTGCTGTATCAAGGCCTGCGTGCCTCAGGGTGGGCTGAAATGGAGTCCCAGAACCTATGGGCAGTGGTGGATGGGAGTCCCAGCTGAAGCTGGTCAGGGCCAGAGAGGTCTATTAGTTTCATCAGGGTCATGATGCTACATAGAATAGTCTGAGAAAAAATTATTTAATACTTGCTTTTAAAGCAAGATTTAGAAATCACACAAAACAAAATATGGGACTAATGGTACAAATTGTTCATTGGGTATTCTTCATGTCACTTCTTGAATAGTTGTATGAAAACCACAATTAATTTTAAAAGACATCATTAGTGGCAGTGATATGGTGCATATCAAGGTGGACGAAAGAATGATAACCTCAATTCCCACATTTCCTTGGAAGTATTGCAACTTTACAACTTGGATTTTTTTTTTTTTTTTTAAATTCCAAGCATAATGCATAAAGGATAATCAGCAAATACCAGAGTGCTTGGTGGTTTTTTTTTTTAAGTTGCTTAGAAATGAACACTAGTTTTAAAAGAGATGTCACACACAATAGTTTTCTAAAATAGAGTTTTCTGCTCTAATTAATGACTCCAACTTGAAGTTTGATATTAGAAATATGTTTGCATAATTGAATAACTTGTGATTATATACCTAAGCTCCGTTCACAATTCCAAGGGAATGTATTTTTCAAAAATTGCCAGTACCTAACCAGTTAATTGATTTGAAATTTAAATATTCGTCACAAAGTTCCTATTACATTGAAATCAATGAAACAAATTCAGATCTATTTTAAACAGAGAAAAAATGCATACCTGCTGCAATTACACTGGGATTAACTGCATAATTCAATCCAGCGTATCTCTGTCTCACATTGACTAAAACAATTTTACATAAGTTTATGGTCAGAAATCAATTTAATACTAGCCAGAACTATGTATTTTCTACAGTTAGAAATAAAATTATTTAGAAAATTACAAATTTACTAGAAAATTTTAGAAAATGTCACTGTGTGCAGTCTCCAAGACAGACATTCTATAGAAGTTTGGAAAGCTCCACTGTCAGCAATAGGGTATAATCATTTTGTAACAAATATTTCTTTGTATGCATAAGTGAAAAGAAATATGGATATGTTTGTCTAAAAAATCATGAGAAGTGGCTGTGTGACAAACTAGCAAACTAGAAATTTTGAATATTAGTAAATATGCATTTTGCTTGTGCTTGAGAGCCTGCAAGACAAGCACGTATCCGCAGAGATCATTTTAAATGTTAAAATGTTTGATGTGACCAAATATTTAATAGGATGAATGAAAAACTTTTCTCTGCCTGCTCATGGGTAGTTTCCTCTTAAGAAATTTGAATGGATGAAAGCTTTAACATTCTCAGTGTTTAAAAGGTGAGCTAATATTCACCTTTTCTAATCTCTTGTGTTTAAGCAAGATGAATCATCCTTTCGTCTACATTCCCTGCTGGGGCAAACAAGAATCAAACGCACAGGTTACCTGATCAGTGCTTCTGAGCTGCATAGGAGAAATTCACTGAAATTGCTGAGGACAAACACTGCCTTTTCTCTATTGATTAATTGCTTTCTCCTAAAACACTTGACTCCCTGAGTAGGCTTACATTTTTAACATTTACTCCCTAAGCACTTGAAGAGAAAAAAAAGTTTTCAGAAGATTTGT
Source organism: Jacana jacana (assembly GCA_013400555.1). Classification (NCBI taxonomy): domain Eukaryota; kingdom Metazoa; phylum Chordata; class Aves; order Charadriiformes; family Jacanidae; genus Jacana; species Jacana jacana. Next base: position 14,009 of record VZTM01007274.1, read on the forward strand.
AAGTAGATCTTTAAAATTTCAGGATGCTGTTACTGTTAAATGTAATTGGGTACATTCTCTTCCTCCTTGTACTTCCAAAAGTTTGAATTTCATTCTAAATAAACAGACTCATACTTTGATAATGGTATTGCAAACTACTTAAAAAATATTTGTCATTACATACAGTGGAATAAGCTCAAAACTAAGCTTAAAAAAAACTTTTTTTTTTTTTTTACTATTTTAATTCCATAGCATATGAAAGAACAGATATTGCTCCACTTAGATTGTGTGGTACTGACCATAAAGTTAGAGTAAATTTCTTTCTTCCAAATAATTAAGAGCAGAGAAAAAAATTGGAAGTAGAAACATATAAAACTGCAATGAATCCTTAATATTAATTAATACAAAATATTGTTAGGGTTGTAAGCAGGTGAGCTTATTTGGCTCTGGGCTGAAGCTATGCTAATTCAAAAAGGCACAGAAAAGTATTGGACATGCCAAGACAAAAAGCCAAACCAGCTGCTCTGACCATGCCATAGGAGTCGGTCCTCTTTCATTGGTCTAGAGGATCATACTAGGAGCAGGATGAGTGCTTTCCCTGGCTGGGAAGGGAATACCTACATGGATGAGTTGAGTACCCTGCTGTCACCTCATCAGTGCCTGCTCCTGGCCTGATAGCTTATTCAGATACCTGTCCCTCCATCATAAGTGTGCTGGGTATTACTGAAAACGTAATCAAACATTGCGTTTTGGCTCAGAACCAGTTACAAATTTAACATATAATGTCTCTGAATAATTCAAATTATGTTGATATTACAGTGTTGAAATGCTAACATCATCCATCCTATTTTCTACATCTATATTTAAAAAAAACCCCAACATTCAGGGCATGAGATAAATCAAAACAAACAAACAAAAAACCCCAAACAAACAAAAAACAAACAACCACCCCGCAGCAAAATCAAGGATACTTTAGTAATTTTATTACCTAAAAAATAAATAGCACTTATTAAAAAAACTAACCATTGCAAATGTTAAAAGGGGAAAATACCTTTCTGTAACACTAGGTTTTGCCTATTTAACTTTCTGTTTTTAAAGTGGAAGAATTATAATTTACATATTACATGTATTAAATTTTAAAAACTATCTTACAGAAGTTTTATGAAGAATGAAGGCTAGCTAAAGAATGAATGTTGGTAATAGCAGAAAATTCTAGTGCCCTTATTTAACAGCTCTGCTTGTTTTTCCATTTATTATTCTAACTATGCTCAACATGTATTCCTCCTTTTAATAGACAGAAGTCTGGGTCAAACTGGGAGCAATTAGTCTATGCCACTAATATCAATGCAACCTCCAGCTTGTTACATGTCACCTAATGCCACCCTGGTAGCTACAGTAATCTTTTTCTTCTGACTCAGGCTCTTTCCTTCTTCTGGTCCTTAGAAATTTAACTTTACTTTTTTGTGACAGTGTCCTTACTGTCTCCCAGCTAACCTTGTTACCTTACTTTTTTCAGGAATATATTATGCAATTATTTTTTAGAAAGTGATCCAATCTTTGTTGTATTGAGTCTCACCAAAACCAGAAGACAAAAAAGCCCCACATTTATTCCTTGCTTTGGCCTCCTTCATCCTCCACCTCTGCTATGTCAGGGCTTCCACTTACAGAATTTCCTGACTTTAATCCTTGTTTTAGATGCTCTTTCCCCCTTCTTTTGTTTTCAGGTGATCTACAGTACTACAAGATATAGTACAGGATGCCCAGATCTAGTGCTTATTTTTGTCTGGGCAAATTGCCATGATGATGTGTTGACTCTCCTTTCTGAATCCAAGCTTTGTTGTATGTAACTATTTTACTTCATGCTTGTGTACCCTTTTGTTATTTGTAAATTCATTCTCATATGAACAATCCTTTATTTACTTAAACTACATAAAGACTCTTTCTGAGCATTTTTATTATTTGGCTTCTAATATTGCAACTTCAAATCCTGTGTTAGGGTTATCCTCTAAGTTAGTTCTGTACTTTTTCATCTACTACTATAAAAGTTACTCAAGTTAGCATTCTCAATACTAATAAAATAGAGAAAAAAAATGGCAATTCTGTGAGGTTCTAGATTAAATCTGACAGAGAAAATCTCTTTAACTATTTGTTTATTAGACCTTTAAGACATGTCAGAGTGCAACTTTTGCAATAATTCAGATCTTCATTCCAACTAAATTTGACAACTGAAAACATACAAAGCTTCCTTTTTTTCACTCTCCTGTTTAAGATTTTTTGGATATCAATGTAGACCAAGAGTTGTTGATATGGAGACAACGGACTGTTTACTGAACCTCAACAATTTTCCGTTATCATCAGAGGCAACTGTAGCTTTTTGAGTTTTTTCCACCCAGACTACTTATGTCTTTTCTTCTCTCCTCACTGTTCACTTTCTGTCCAAATTGGCAACCAGAGCAGAAACTGTGATCTGATCAGGATCAAATTAAGGATTCAGCACTTTGAAAACACCTTCAAACCACTAATCACTGAATCATTGATTTTTCTTTAAACTGATCCACACTTCTCTAGCTTTCTCCACTATTTGCATTGAAAAAGAAGAGAGGAAGGAATTTCACTTGAGAATATAGGGATCAGTGAACAAAACCAAATAGAATGGCACTCTCCCCTTACAAAGAAAGAGAAAATAAAAAGGTACAAGTGCTAGTCAAAGACCAATGAAGAGATAAGGAAATAGAAGAAAAAAAAGAACAAAGACCAATGCAGACTGAAGGAGGGAACAATGGCAATAAAAAAAACCCAAGGCAGCACAGTGAACCAGTAATCAAAGTGGAAAATCATGAGACAGATAACAGAATTGAATTAATCTAAGCAAGATAATTTTCACTGCATGAACAAGAAAATAAATACAGCTAAGGTGTAGACAGAAGATATGTAGAATGTTGCAAAGGGACTGAACATGGGTAGGGACACAACAATAAATACAGCAAAGCTTGTACATAAGAGAAACAAAGATAATTGAAAAAGTGTAGCAGAATGTAATGGTAAATAGATATTCAACCCCGAGAGATGGATTCTGAGCAGGCAGGACATTTAAATGGAGACTTCTATTTTCAATCTGAAAAGTTTGCTTTATGAAGACAATACATTTTAGTAATAAAATACTTTGCAATGTGATTAAAAATACAGAGGTGAACTAAGAGTACCTCACATCAATTGCAATGTACTGTTCTCGGGAATGTTTTGATATAGAATCGAATCACTCAAGTTGGGAGAGACCCTTGGGATCATCGAGTTCAACCATCAGCCCTACTCTACAAAGTTCTCCCCTACACCATATCCCTCAACACCACATCTAATTGACTCTTAAACACATTCAGGGATGGTAACTCAACCACCTCCCTGGACAGCCTATTCCAGTGACTGAACACTCTCTCAGTGAAAAACTTTTTCCTAATGTCCAGCCTAGACCTACCCAGTTGCAGCTTGAAGCCATTCCCTTGTTCTATCACTAGTTACCAGTCAGAAGAGACCAGCACCAACTTCTCTACAATGTCCTTTCAAGTAATCGCAGAGAGTGATGAGGTCTCCCCTCAGCCTCCTCTTTCACAAACTGAACAGTCCCATCCACTTCAATCTCTCATCATAAGATTTATTCTCCAGGCCCTTCACCAGCTTCATTGCCCTCCTCTGCACTCGCTCCAGCACCTTGATATCTCTCTTGTATTGAGGTGTCTAGAACTGGACACGATACTGAAGGTGTGGCCTCACCAGTGATGAGTACAGGGGGACAATCACCTCCCTACTTCTGCTGGTCACACTATTATACAAATTTCTAGATACCCATTGAGAGTGAAAGGTAAAAAAACTGATAAAAAAAGGGTTTGTCGAGATAAGTTGCTTACGTTGAGGAAGTGATCAGTGACCTGCTATGCCACCTAGATGCACACAAGTCTATGGGACCAGATGGGTTACACCCAAGAGTGCTGAAAGAGATGGCAGACGTGCTGACCAAGCCTCTCTCCATCATCTTCCTTAAATCGTGGCTGACTGGAGAGGTCCCCATGGACTGGAAGGTGGCAAATATAATGCCCATCTATAAAAAGGGCAGAAGGGAAAATCCAGGAAACTATAGACCTGTCAGTCTGACCTCAATACCAGGGAAGATTATGGAACAGATCATCTTGAGTGCTATCACTAGCCATGTAATGAGCAACCAGGGGATCAGGCCTAGTCAGCATGGGTTTATGAAAGGCAGGTCCTGCCTGACGAACCTGATCTCCTTCTATGATAAGGTGACCCAGTTGTTGGATGGGGGGAAGACAGTGGATATAATATTTCTGGATCTTAGCAAAGCATTTGACACTGTCCCCCAC
>VZTM01007274.1:19051-30130 GCA_013400555.1 Jacana jacana
TACTTCTGCTGGTCACACTATTCTTTATGCAAGCCAGGATGCCATTGGCCTTCTTGGCCACCTGGGCACACTGCTGGCTCATGTTCAGCCTCCTGTCGACCAGCACCCCCAGGTCCTTTTCTGCCAGGCAGCTCTCCAGCCACACTTCCCCAAGCCTGTAGCGGTGCATGGGGTTGTTGTGGCCCAAGTGTAGGACCCAGCACTTGGCCTCATTGAAGGCCATGCCATTAACATTGGCCCATCTATCCAGTTTATCCAAGTCCCTCTGTAGAGCTTCCCTGTCCTCAAGCAGATCAACACTCCCACCCAACTTAGTGTCATCTGCGAACTTACTAATAGTGTTTTCTATGTCCTTATCTATATCATCGATGAAAATATTAAAAAGGAAAGGCCCCAATACTGAGCCCTGAGGAACAAATACTGAGCCCTGAGGAACAACTACACATCTACTTTTCTAGGTATATATAAAACTTAGTTTGATAATATCTGTACACACAACTGAAGTAGTTTTGGTAGCTCAATACTGCTTTCTTATAATATGAAATGAACTATGTATAGAGAGAAATGTAAATTTTATTCAGTTTCAAATAATATTAGAAGTTCCTTTACGAATAAATAGTTTTGCTTTTCTTGCTTACAGTTAAAGTCACTTTCTGTACATCTGCCATACTAAAACTGAGACTTACAAGCAGAGAATCCTCATCTTCAGGTCTTTTCTAATATTATACAAATGGAAGCTTTTCTTGGACAAATACTGTTCATTCTTATCTATAGGCTGCAAGAAAATGATAAAGACGTCTATTCCTAAAGCCTGCAGATGGACTTTTCTCTGACGTAAGGTGGTTAGACACCTCTAGAATAACAAATATCTATGAACAAGGAGTGGAGCTCAAGTTTTGGGGTGGAATATTGGGTGTTGGAATAAGTGAAACGAAATGGGATCAGTGTGATAATATAACTAATAATAAGTATGAAAATGAGGAATGTTGAGAAGACATAGCATATAAATATATAGAGATAGCATCTTTGATATATGTCTTTTATTATACCAATTTCTAAAAAAAAAAAAGAGAAACTTCAGTAAGCAACAAGATATGACAGGGATGAGAAGAGATAGATTCTATAAAGAGTATAGCAGATCCGATCCATACAAGCTCCCAAACAGAACTCTACATAGAAAAAAGTGGCAAAATGCTGAGTGAAAATAGGTCTGTTTCTAGGCTATTTCTGTACTGCAAATGTCCATGTACTGTACTATTTCAGCTGTCATTTAGAAAGTAGCTGTTGATAAATTGCAAAAAGGTTTGTACTGTTTGAAGACAACAGTAAATATTAAAGGAGACACTTTTCAAATCATAACAATTGATGCAACTTTTCTTCCATGGAAAAATTGAGAAGTCAAAGTATATTTTTTTTGAAATTTGAAACTGAGTAATTTCTTAGTTTACTGCCTTAATAGGAAGTATGTAATATGGTACTTCAGAATTCAATTCTATAAACATAACCTGGATGAAAAAGTCACAGTGACATATTAATCAAGGTAATTACCCCTCATACTGCTCATTTATTAGTTAATAATTGCAAAAATAGTATTTGCCAGTCCCAGTGCCATTGTAAACATGTTATAGCAGACCATGAGAAAATGAATCACGGCTATAATAGTTTCTATTAATTATTTCTGTTTCCTCTGTGATTTCCAGTGATTACAGGAAGTGAAAATATATTTAAATATAGAATTGAAAGAATATTTAAAATACAAAGCTATCACAAAATACTGCATTCCAAGAGAAAAAAAAAAATCAACTGAACATCTCGATTAGCCAAAATACAGAACTTAGAGGTATGAAAAATAATACTATTCACTACGTAAGCAAGTTAAAGCCAGGGTTTTTTCCCCCAAATGAAATAATATTAAAAATATTATAAAAAGCACTACGTTTCTACTTATAAATACTATGTAAGTCTCATTTTTTGGGTGTGTGTTATAAATTCTGTCATTGCAGTTACAGATAGGGAAAACTTAACATGAAGAAATCTCTCTTTTTTGAAGTGGAAAGGGAAAACAGTGGATTTGACTTGGCTTTCCCATGAAAAAAAAAAAAAGCTCTGAATGTATTTTGCACCTTTATCTTTTCAAAATATTGCTTCACCAATATTCCATATTGTATATAATTTATCTCTCAGTTGATTGTATCCCACTCCATTCCACTCCATTCCACATTCCTGAGTAAAATTGTATTATCTGTCTCTGTCCTACTTTTCTATGCCCGCTTTAATTAATTACCTTTTGATTATTTTTCTTTTTTTTTTTTTGCTATTTTACCATTTCCTATTCATAATTTTATCTGTGAAATTACCACATTTGAATACCTCTTTTTAAAACTAAAATTACAAAAAGTCTTCAACTAAAAAAATTGAAACAAGGTTCTGTTTGCATTACTGTATTTGCATCTGTAAGGAAGATTCTGATACGCTTTCAGCTCTGGGTCTATTGAATCTTGGAATCACATTTGACATGATTGTTGAGTTTTATGTGAAAGATTAAAAAACTCTGTTCCCTGTGTTTTGGGTGAAGCAGGTTTAATACTTCTGGGACTAAGGCTTTCTCAATTGTTATCTAGGGAAATTAAATCTTTTGGTTGGTTGGTTGTTTTCAGGTGTTTTTTTGTTTGTTTTGGTTTTGGTTTTGTTTGTTTGGGGGTTTTTGTTTGTGGTTTGTTTGTTTGTTTGTTTTGCTTTTTTTTTTCAGAATATTGTGGATATTGTTTTCTTGTTCTTTTCAAGATAACTAATGTTACCTGCTGTAATACCAGATGCCATTATTATGTTAATGGGATTCAGTTTTATATAGCAGTGGTTCTTAACCCTGATTTATGTGGTGCAGCTGTAAGATTTTTTTTTTTAACTGATATTAAGCCATGAAGAAACCATTTCAAAAGCAGAAAGGTTATTGGTTTTTCAAAATAGTTATAAATCTCAGCACAAAACCCAATAGTTAATGTGCTTTGTTTGTGTTGTTACTTTATTTTATTCTTAATAAAGAAAAGTATTTGCTTAAAAAAGGTGCTTTTTTCAGATTAACATTTCGAGAATTATTTGCTTATTGCTGGCAATTAATTAAAAAGTAAAATTTCAAGAAAGATACAAAGCAGGACCAATCTTCACCATTGTATTCACTGTGTACTCTATAAAAATGGATTGTGTCCTCAGAATAATTTTGTGTTGATTTCACATTTTGCACTATGTCTTGAAAAAGTTATATTTAGCATTTTTATATAATATATCCAAACAATGCAGGGACAATGAAAATGTTTGAAAGTTGCTACCTACGTTTTTTATTTGGCTGTTTTTATTAGTTAGAGTAATAAAGGAAAACCTAGATCTGCTTTGGTTGATATGAAATGTGGGTAGCTCACTCATCCTCTTTTTTGGGCGATATCCTGTTTGCAATAATGATTATTTCCCTTAAAAGTCTTGGTTATATCACTATCAGATTCTATTTATGAAAAATTGTTTTTTTAATGTCAGCAAAAATTTCTCATATACAGAACTAAGATAACACAGCCTAACAATATTTGATGATTGCAAAATAGATTAGCTAAGTGGAATCATATATGAGTTATACATTTATTTTTATTTAAGCCCAAAGCCATTTATTAAAAGGTACATGCTATATGCAGACCTGTAACTATTTACAGATGTGTATTGTACACATGCATAGCTATTATCCAATCCTAAATACAAACAGTGACTCTGTTGTCTTACATAAGCATTTTCAGCATAAGTAATAGAATCTTTGAAAACGATTGTGGTACTCCAAGCACGAAAATTAATTTATCTCTTTGCTAAAACAGTGGATTCTTAGCACATAATCACAAAGACCTTGTCATATGAGACTTTTCTTGGTAAATTTTATTAAAAAGTTTTACTTCTTAAGGAAAAGCAACACTGTATTTTGAAATCACCATCTCTAACAGTGGAACAGTACAGATACTCACACAGCAGTGTGTTCTTAAAATTATAAATGTAATGCCTGCTGCAATAACAGTTCTAGTTATTCCTTAATAATTAAATATAGTAGAAAACCATTATCTTTTTTATTTTTTAACAATACTGCATTGTATATTTTTATGCATAGCAGAATGACATGCATGAAAGAAACAACATTGTCAAGGTGTATAGAAAAAAGAGAAGAATATTCTAGTTGTGCATTTATTGTTGTCACTGTTAAACTGCACTTTTTTCCTACATTAATGACTTTTGGAATGCTTATCTATGTTTATTATAAAATATATGTGTGTGTGCATATATATATATGTATGTATATATATAAATATGTAACACTGGAACAAGTTGCCCAGAGAAGTTGAATATGCCCCTTCCCTGAAAGTGTTCAAGGTCAGATTGGATGGGGCTTTTGTTGCTTTTGACTCAGAGTGCAAGTTTTCTGGAAGAAAAGGATTGAAATAAAGCCCATGGATTTCTTTACTTTCTTTGGGTTTTGTTTTTGAGCTATTGCAGTCTGTCTTCCAGCTAATTTAGCTGACGAATTGATAGGAATTATTTAATTTGTTTCTGTTACTCAGTGATGACACTATTATCTAAGAGATTGAGTTGGTCATATTAAAAGCATAGATTTTGAAATACAGGGAAATAGATTTTCCTCCTTCACATCCCCTGCTATTACAACTTTATCTCTGTACCAGAACAGAAATAACATGTGTGGTGATAATATCACAAGCTTTTCACTCATGGATGAATTCCAAAACTCCACAGAATATTTAGTGTAAGTTGAAGCTGTTCTGGAAGTTCCTGGCACCTACAATTGTGATAAGCAAAATATGGCTTCTCTCCTTTCCATATTGTGCTATTTTCACACATTAAAGCAAAGTTACGAAAGATAGTCGAGCTCATCTAAAAGCTTGTTGTCACTTATAGAAGCAAATCCAGCTCTCATATTCCTCTGACTTTGGCAGTATGATCCTTCACTTCCATTGCCTCTGACACTCATCGTGCATATCCCTGTAGATTTGCTTCCCTGGATTTATTTTTAACAGATTAGATCATCATAGTGGTTACATTAATCAGTTCAAATAGAGTGTAGAAATCACTGGAAGTAGTGTGAAGCTGATGTCTGAACTGTGAGAAAATTTGAAGGAATCTCCTACCCTTTGGTGTTTATAAAGCTTTGAGATCCACTGAAATGTACTGTACATCTTTACCCAGCTTTAAGAAGACAAAAAGAGTAAACTTTGCTCTCATAACGTTCCAACTGCTAGAGGCTAAAAATATGTATTGCTTGCTTCATCATGTTTTAATTCTAGTTGCTTTAAGAAACTAAAAATTTTTGAGCACTCTAAAAGTAATTGTTTCGATGTGTTTTGTTCTAATCAGTTTTTCTGTCCAAGTAGCAGTCAAATCTTCACCCTAGAGATTTTCAAAGACCATTTGCATGGTAGTTCTTTTTATTTACCGTTTGAAGTTCTTGCTATTTTTTCATGTATTAAAATAAATTGACTGTTATAGAAAAGATTAGAAAAGATTTACAAAGTCTGTTTAATTTCTGATTCTAAAAGAAAGTACAGAGTTGTATAATAAAGTTTGATACTGATAATGGATGGTGGCAGTTTTTAGAAACATGCTATGTAAAGAATATAATAATCGTGCCAGGACCTGATGAGTAATTTATTGTTTAGTTCAAGGCAGCTGTTTAATTAAAAATATCCAGCCTTGACCTATGATCTTTATTTTAAAATAATAGATTGCATGAGTAACTTTGCATTTTGACAAGGAAAAATTGTCATTTGACAAAAATAAATTAGTTCATAAATCATATGTCGATTTGATGATGAGTTACTGAATAAAATATAGGGTATTTCTATTAAAATTTTCAGTGAGAGTAAAACTTCAACCCAGTCAGCCACGTCTGTTCAATTTTGTTTGCTTTGTTTTACAGGATATTAAAAGAAATTCTAGTTACTTATTTTAAACTGATTGAATAGACATATAAAAAGTGTAGGAATTATTCCTGTTAATATTTGAATTGGAGTAATGCTTAAAGAAGCATTTAGATTCCTTATGTTCTTCTGAATTCAATGGGTGAGTCACTGATTTCTTCGAAGGAAAATTGGAATTTCGAACATCAATTGAATTGTACCAGGATGCTGCAGATCAAGCTTGCAATACTCCTAGCTACAATTCAACACCTTTAATAACTTCTTTACATGTACATGTGTATGTGCACATGCACACCCAAAAACTTAAATACTAATTAGATTCAGACTTAATTGTCTATTACTCAGTAGAGAAGAAATAAAAATCCCTTTCCAATACACTTTTCACATTTCCAGAAAGTTTGTTCTGTGTAAGATAAAACATCAGATTTTGTGGTGACTTGGCCAGCTGCCAGATGCCCACCCAGCTACTCCATTACACCCCCTCAACAGCAGGACAGCAAGAGAAAATAAGCTGAAAAAAATCCTGAGTCAAGACAAAGACAGGGTAAATCACGATTACTGTCACAGGCAGAAGAGACTCAACTTGGTTAAAATTAGTTTAATTAATTGCCAATTAAAAAGATAGTCACATGGTGAGAAACAACAGAAACTAAAACACCTTCCCCCCATCTCCACCCGTTTCTTCCCAGTGTCAACTTCACTCCATTATGGTCTCCTCTACCTTCACCCTCCCTGAGCAGTACAGTGGAGATTGAGAATATTGGGATGTGTTTGATTCATAACAGTTCCTCTCTGCTGCTTCTTTCTCTTCACACTTTTCACTGCTCCAGGCTGGGTCCTCCATTGGCTGTTCCAATGTGGGTCCTCTTCATGGGCTACAATTACTTCAGGGAATATCCATCTGCTCTTTTGTAGGGTCCTCTACAAGTTACAGTGTGGATATGTGCTCTAGCATGGTCCTCCATGGGCTGCAGAGGAATGTCTGCTACATTGTCTGGAGAACCTCCACCTCCTTCTCCGACCTTGGAATTCAAATTCTGTTTTCCACATTTTTCCTCCCCTTCTTAATTATGCTTTCACAGAAGTGCCACCAGCTTTGCTGATGGGTTCATCTGTATCCTGGGTGGGTCTGTTGTGAAGCTGCTAAACTAGCTGTGTCTATTATAAGGCAGCCCCTGGCGTCTTCTCACAGAGCCTCCCCAGTGTCCAAAAGCATGACACCTGTATCCAATGCACACATGAACACACACATAACAGTGCCTCAGTTTAGCTCACTGTTAAGAAATTGATTGATTTATTGAATCATGATATTTTCGTATCCCACCTAAATGTAATCTCTAGTAATATGGAATCATGGAATTCTCAGAGTTGGAAGGGACCTCTAGAGATTATCTCATCCAACTACCCTGCTAAAACAGGATTGCCTAGAGCACATTACTCAGGACTGCATCCAGGTGGGTCTTGAAGGTGTCTAGTAAACGGGCCTCCAGATCCCATTCCAGTGCTCTGTCACCCTTAGAATCATAGAATCATAGAATCATTTAGGTTGGAAGAGACCCTTGGGATCATCAAGTCCAACCATCAGCCCTACTCTACAAGTTCTTCCCTACACCATATCCCTCAACACCACATCTAATCTACTCTATGTGGTAAACTTTACTTACTGTAAAGAAGTTTTTCCTCATATTTGAGTGGAACTTCCTGTGTTCCAGCTTGTGCCTGTTGCCCCTTGTCCTGTCACTAAGAACCACTGAAAAGGGTCCGACTCCATCCTCCTTCAACCCACCTATCAGATACTCGTAAGCATTAATAAGGTCTCCCCTCAGCCTTTTCTTTTCCAGGCTAAAGAGTCCCAGCTCTCAGCCTTTCCTCATAAGGGAGATGCTCCAATCCCTGAATCATCTTTGGTGCCTTATACTGTACTCTCTCCAGTAGTTTCCTGTCTCTCGAACTGGGGAGCCCAGAACTGGATGCACTATTCCAGTTGTGGCCTCACCAATGCAGAGTAGAGGGGGAGAGGCCACACTGTACAGCCCAGAATTCCATAGGCCTTCTTGGTGACAATGGCACATTGCTGGCTCATGGATAGTTTACTATCTACCAGGACCCCCTGATCCCTCTCAGAAGTGATTTCCAACAGGTCCGCCCCTATCTTATATTGCTGCCTGGAGTTCTTCCTCCCTAGGTGTGGGACTTTACACGTGCTCTTGCTGAACCTCATTAGGTTCTTCTCTGCCCAGCTCTGCAGCCTGTCCAGGTCATGCTGTATGGTGGCACAGCCTTCTGGAGTGTCAGCCAGCCTTCCCTGTTTGGTATCATCAGTGCCATACTTTCAGTGATATACTGCTAAACTCCAAATTTACTTACTAGTTACACATCAAATCCCTTTCTGATTTCTTCCAAGCTCTTGAGTTATTTTTATTTTGCTGCTTTTAAATTTTATAGAATTCTTTCTATTATTCTGAAAGAATTAATAGCTTTTATTTAAATTAAAATAGTTATTGTTCTAACAAAGCATATAAGAACACTAGCAAAAAGAGCACAATCCTTGATTATTTGATTATTACAGGAATATATATACTGGGTCAATGGAAAAAGTTTGCAGCAGGAAGGAAAAAAAAAGAACCTATTACAATTTTAATTATTCTGGACTATTTTACTCTCTAATATAATGTTGAAAAAATAGAACATACTTGCAAAAAGAGAGAAGCGCAAAGTGTACGTCATTATCTCTCCCTCCAAAATTAATTAAGTGTGAGTAGTGACTTGGTCATCATAAGCAATTGAGCAATGCAGTTCTTAAGAATTCTTTTGTAGCATATTTGATCCTCTCTTGGATTAGCTATTGCTCCTTGACGTTTTAGTCTTTAGCATTTTTGGAATTTTTGCTGTTCGGACATGGTCTGTTGTGCTCAAAGATCAGAAAGGCATGGATGCATAAGTGAGTGCATAGAATTTGGATGTGAGAAAAGGCCATGGCATTGAAAAGTTAAAGAGAAACTAGTTTTGCACTGACAGTTAAAACAGCAGTCAGAAATACATCATTGTGGAAATATTGTTGATATGATCCACCAGACTAGATATAATTAGAAATTCAGAAATCTAAATTAATATGTACAATGTAAATAACAGGTTTTTTACTCCCAGGAATGTTGTGGTGTATTTAAGGATATGAAGACAAATATAGTGTTAATACATTATGGGCTACCTCTTAAAGGTGTCTGGTTTTTTTTGAAAAGCAAAGGTATATATAGATAACAGTTGTAGGTAACTTCATTTTTAAAAGTAATTTAAATTTTAACGCTTTCATAAACATAAAGCACCACTGTTGTTTAAATAATGTATTTAATGTCACAGATGTCATCAAAGATCTTGGCAGTGAAATGCATACTTTAATTTTTAAAAGCATATTACTTTGCCTTTTCTTAGCTTTTCTGTTGACAAGCTTTTATGACTGACTGCTACTGCTACTTAACTAGTTTTTAGTGCTTTTGGAACTTTCTACTGGCAGAATCTTTGTTTGCTGTTCAGAGATCAGAGTTGCTTACATGTCCGATGAATTATTATGGAAAAGATAAAAGAAAAAAAAAGACCAAGAAATAGACTGAAAGGGAAACAGATGCACAATTTTGCATTGTCATGAAATAGGGCAACCAGAAATATGTCAGAATCTGGGATGAGAAATTGAATACACTGAACATTTAAAGTTCATCTTCCCTTCAATATCTCAGTATTCAAAATAAGAAAACACCATGACATGTACAAGTAAGGGGAAAGGGTCCTCAGAAACAAAAAACTGATGTTTATTAGAAAAGGAAAACAAATCCATGCCTAGAAAAAATAGTGGAGGAGTTTTAATTTGCAAAGCTATAATAAACATGTTGACACATTTTACATTTCTGCTTGATTTTTTATAGATTAAGGACAATTTTTTATTTTTTATTTTTCAGATTAGGCTAGAACTGTTCCTTTTGTAAAAATCCTATGAGCTAATCAAAAGTTTATTGAGATCAACTGAAAGACTACTATTCACTTAAAAGTTCTATTGGTGAATCTCCTTGTATACTATCCAGCCTAAACTGAAATATTCTAGATGCACTGTATTTTCTTTAGAAATCAATAACAGACTGTAAAAAACCTAGAATTTTGTGAACTGCTTTGTAAAACAGCAATTTTCTAAGATATACAGGCAATGAGGAAATGTTGTCATTTATCATGCTAGAATCTGAAGTAAACAAGGAACACTTGTTTATGACTAATCAAGATTGCTTTCCATCATTTTAACTTTGCAATTATGAAAAGATGGATCTAATTTGATCCTGCATTTGGGAATTTGTCTTTCCTTCAGTTTAAAGTCCAGTATGCAGCTAAAAGTTCACTTGATATATGATTAAAGGTTTGTTCCAAGGATCGTAGTAAAAGCAGAAAACAAATGATTGATAAAACTTCAGAAATTTCCAACTAGAACACTTAAAAGCCTTAGAAACCATATATCTGAGATAATATGTCATTTTTAAATGATGATATAGATGATTATGAAAAGAGAGTGAGAGAGAATGTAATAATGCTTGGAATAACAGCTTTTCAAAATCCACTTTAAAAAAAGGAAGACAGATATTCAACTATTTACTGTTGCATACACATCTCATTTGTGAATCTACAACATATGCTGAATTATAGTAACTCATAAGAATAAGAGACACAGTGACACACACTGTAAATAATGTGTTTTCAGTCACTTATAAGCCAAAAAATATTACTAAATATTTTCATATGGATACATTAGAGTTTATTTACTAGATTTTAATTAATGGTGACAGAACATTTAGAAATTCCTGTAGACATAAGACAGGGTTTTGTTGCAAACTCCATTTAACTCTTTCCACTACTAAGAAAAATGTATAAGGACAGAGATGGAGAACTTCCCCATAGGTGACACAGATTCCTTCAAAACTAGTCTCAGCTGGAAACAGACATCTTTTAGTCACTTTATTTGCACATAGTGAAATTTTCTGTGTTTGCACCCTAAGTACTTCGGGACATCAGAGGACTCAAATTTAAAATCTGTCATATTTTGTCATGAAATCTTAAGAAATACCACCCACCCAGCCCCACCTGCTCC
>VZTM01007277.1:14908-43770 GCA_013400555.1 Jacana jacana
GGGAGGGGTGAGAAAGTGGGGGGAGGAAGGGCAGGGGGTGCACGCACTGGAGAGGCACCACCGCAGACGGGCTGGAGCGGAGCGGGCCCCGCGTCAGACGATCCCGAAGCGTTCTGCTCTTTTCCTCTTCTTTGCCTGCGAAGGGGGATGAAAAGGAAAACCATTAAAACCACACACACCCCCCAAAAAAAGAAATAAAAATCCACAAGTTCTTTAAAATCTCTGGTGGGGGATTTTATTAGCAAACTGGCCTCGGGACCAGCGCCCGAGCTCGGCGGCTGCGGCTCCATCCTGAGCCCGGGGCGGCCCCGGAGCTTTTCCTCTAACACCAGGACAAAGAGCACCCCAAAATCGAGGAGCAGAACCCCCCGGGCGGCTGCGAGACGGTGCTGGCAAAGCGGCTCCAAAGGGGCTGAGCCGGGAACAATGCCCACTTGAGAGGCCTGGAAAGCCTTCCCGGCAGCGGGGAGGTGGGAAATGTAAAAGGGCAAAGGGTTAACACTCCGCTATTCATGGGGAAGGTGAGAGGGACACACTAAAACGCATTAAATATACTATTGCGTCGCTCAGATATGCCTTTAAGCCGATACACCAGGGGCGTATAAATCTTAATTTTTAGCAGGATAAATAGCCCGGGGGCAACAGAAGCCCTAATCAAGGATCTCCAGGGGAAAGGTGCATTGGAGTGCACACAATACCAGTAAAAAGACCTTTTTGTTCCAGGCACAATCTCCCAGTGACCTAACGGAAAAGCATGGAATCCCCCGGCCCGGCCGCCCCCTCCGTGGGCCGAGGGGCTCCTTCTCCCGTGCTCGGAGAGGGGCTGGTCCCGCACTGAACCCACCCCAAAACCCGCAGGGAAACCGCCCCCAAACCCCACCTGAATTGTTGAGGTCGCTCTTGGGAACCAAACAAAACCCAGTTCTTGGCTCCCAAGCCCCAGGAACCTCTGGGGCAGCAGCTTCCAGAAGCCAACACTCACCCTGCCCCAACCTTTGTCATTTGAGTCCCCGGCCCAGAAGGGTCCCTTTGTCCCCAGGGCAGGGGCTCCTGGCCTGGAGGGGTCCCTTTGTCCCCAGGAAAGGGGTCCCTGGCCTGGAGGAGTCCCTTTGTCCCCAGGAAAGGGGTCCCCGACTCCACACTAAGTAGGTGCACACAGCACTCCCCACCTAACTCAGCGGAGGAGCCACCGCAGCGCGACCTGGTGCCTTGGAAGGATTTGTAGCAGCAAAGAAAAAAAGTGGGTAAAAGTCCTTAAAAGAGAGGACAAAACTGCCCTGAGGCGCTTACAAATTTAAAAGATGGGCCAAAAGCAGAGAGGAGAGAACAAAGCAGGGAGGAAGGACACTGGAAAGAGGGTCAGCATCTCCATCCTCATTATCCCGTAAGGGTCTGCAGGGATTTATGGATGAAGACCTACAATCGCATCCCAGGGGGTGCAGAGGAACCTCAGAGAGAACCAAGGGGAGGGGGAACCAGGCTGGGAGAAACTGGAGTGGATTAGATGTGCCCCCACCGCTGCTGAAAGCATCTAACGGCATCCTGGGGGGCATCAAGAAGAGTGTGACCAGTGGCCACAGTCAGAGGGGGGTCATCCTCCCCCTCTGCTCTGCCCTGGGGAGGCCACAGCTGGAGACTGGGTCCAGTTCTGGGCTCCCCAGTTCAAGAAGGACTGGGAACTGCTGGAGAGGGGACAGCAGAGGAGCACAAAGATGATGAGGGGCCTGGAGCATCTCTGTGACAAGGAAAGGCTGAGGGACTTGGGGCTCTTTAGCCTGGAGAAGAGAAGGCTGAGGGGGTTTCTCATCAAGGGAGGGCGTCAGGAAGATGGGGCCAGTCTATTTTCAGTGGTGCCCACTGACAGGACAAGAGGTTAACAGGCACAAACTGGGAGATGGGAAGTTCCATCTCAACATGAGGAGGAACTCCTTTACCATGAGGGTGGCAGAGCCCTGGAAGAAGCTGCCAGAGAAATTCCAAACCTCCCTGGATGAATCCATCCTGCTCTGGGTGAGCCTACTCTGGCAGGAGGCTGGAGGAGATGATCTCTGAAGGTTCCTTCCAACCCTGACCAGTCTGTGATTCTGTGACCTGTGCCACCCTGCAGGAGGAGGAGCTGGATGCCACCCACCACGTGGCACCGCGCTCCCACGGCTCCACAGGCTCCAGGGCAGCCCGTTTCCAGCAGGAGCCACAGCAGATCGATGGCAGCAGCTCAGCACTGGCTGCCAAGGCTGAGCGGCCACAGCAGCGCATCCCCCCACAGCTTGGGGGCAGCCCCACATGGGGGCCCTGGCGCCCAGGGAAGTCCCAGGACTGATGGGACTGTCCCCATTCCCCTCAGCACCCTCTGCTGTTCCCCCTCCACGGAGGAAAAGCTTGTACCTCTGTGTCCTCTGTAGCTCCAGCCCCGGCTGAACTCGTGACGATGCCAAACCGCTCCTTCCTCTTCTTCAACTTCTCGTCTTCTTCGCTCTGGCACAAAGAAAGATGAAGATCTATTTTGCTGGCCGTGCCCCACAGTGCTCGTTTAACGGGAAATCGTGTCCCTCCCACCCCCGCTCCCCCAGTGACAGATACTGGAGCATCTGCCAAAAGCTGGAGCGAGGCAGAGCGAGGCCGAAAGTGGAGCCAGTTGCTCCTCAGCCTTGGGAAGTGGAGTGGAGAAAGGAATGGAGGAGGGAAAGGGGAGGGATGAGGAAGGGCTGGAGCAAGGATGGGAAGGGCTGGAGAAGACAGAAGAGCTCTCAGAAACTCTCCCGTTTGGAGACAGGGGCTCGGCCCTTCCCCATCTCCCTCAGCCTCACTTCATTTATTTGCAGCCCGAGCAAGCAAACTTCCACTGGCATTTCCCAGAGCCTTCCCATCCTTGCTCCTCAGGCTTCTCCAACAACCCTGGAGGCCTTTCGCCCCCGTTGCCACTGCTCACGTTGATGTCCTGATCTCCAGAGACAGCCGAACCCATCAGCACCCCTCAAAGCCTCCAGACACCGAGGCCATGGCCAGGGGGGGTTAGAGCCAGGGGGGGTTAGAGCCAGGGGCACCAGGGCAGGGGGAGAACAAGGGCACTGATCCCAAAAAACTACTCTCCCCATCCCAGTGCTCCAGTGGGACCAAGTGGGATCAGCTGGTCGAGCGGAGGATCGAGCTGGACACTGATCCCATGAAGCTGGAGCTCAGAATCCATGTCACCAGTGGCCAAAAGTGACTTGAGTGGCAGCAAGGACCACCCCCCCGGCCCAGGGTCACCCTGCCCTGGTGACACCTGACACAAAGTCCCTGCCTGGTGCTACCGCTGCCCACGGTCCCCGGTGGTGTGGGAACAGGGGTGACCGTGGTGGCTGAACCCAAAGCCCTGAGGTTCTCAGGAGCCCTGGCTCCGTGGGAAGCCACCAGCAGCCCTGGCCCAAACACATTTGAACCCCCCCATGCATTACAGCCCCCCAGCTGCAGGGACTGCTGCAAACATCCCGGCAGCCCCCCCAAGCCCAGGGTTCGACCCCCTCCCCAGAAATCCCCCTCTTGGGGCTGCTTTGAAGACGGTTCCATCATTAGGACCTCACCAGCTTCACCCAACGGCTCTTACTGGTCCCACTCCCCACGGTGTCACCGGAGCCACCACCAGCAAAGGTTAAACCATCCCTGCCCTCCCCAGCCCCATTTCACACAGGAAGACACGGGGAGGACAGCGGGTGCCACCCGTCCATGCCTCTCCTGGAGCCCTCTCCCAGCTCAGGATCCCACCCCGGGTCAGGATTCCCCCAGTTTTGAGGAAAAAAAGGCGCTGTCCCAGCGCAGCAGCGGAACTGGAGAGTTGGGAACAAAGGACACCAGGAGCGATCATCATCCTGGGGAAGGGGAGGAAAAGGAAGAAAAGGAGGAAGAGGAGGAAAAACCACTCGCCAGAGCAGCCACCACACACACACGGCCCGTGGCCACACACAAAGAAAATCCAGCCTGGGCATCACGGACACTAAACGGGCTCCAGGGCTGAGCCCCGCGAGGAAGAGGATGGCCCCAAAGCCACCAGCAAGAAGAAAAGCCCTGTGTCTTTAACGCGGGGACCCGGGAGGCTCCCAGGGACCTCGAGCTGGAGGCGTTTATTTATTTTTTCGGCAAAGCTCCCCCTCGTCGCCGTGTTCCCCCCCCGCCCCCCCGNTGCGCGCCCGTGTCAGAGGCAAACAGGCGTACAATAAACTTCACTCCAGCTCCAGCTCCTCGCTGACAGGTTTTGATTCATGGGGTGCTGAAACCCATCTGAGGAAAATTACCTCCATCCAAACGCTGCCACCCTTCCGCATCTATCAAGGAGCGGGGGCAGCGCCCCGGCCGGCGGGCGCACCAGCATCTGCGGGGAGAGCCGAGCTCCCCGGCAGCCTGGCACGTCTCTTCTCCAGCCTTTCCTGCTTGGAGGCTTCTTCCCTTCGTGCTCACCCCACAGCCGTCTCGTAGATTGTCTCAAAAAAATACACCCCCAAAAAAACCAGGAGGGATGGGGGAAAGAAGAGGGGGGGAGAGGGGGGGGAAAGAACAAGCTTTTTTCAAGGACTCCAAGCCCCAAAGGGAAAGCTCTGTCTGGGATGGGGAACCTGGGGGCGTTTATCCAAGAGCCTCGCTGCGTTTTCACTGTACGTGGTCCCAAAGCTTTCATTTTGCCCCCGAAAATCCAGCAGCAGGAGGGCAGGGCGCTGGCTGGACAGCGTCCCACCCCCACGGGAATCTGGACCCCACTCCTCTCCCAGGGGGACCTGGGCTCCCTCCTGGTCTGGAGCACCCCCAGGACACCAGAGACCCTGGGGACAGGCTCTGCACCACCCCCAGCAGAATCAGGCCCCTCTGTCCCCGAGATGCCGCCTGCCCTTTTCCACACAGGGAGGGAGGAAGGGGTCCACCCCCACCCCCCTCAGCATTTCATTGAGCCCCGGGAGCGTCCGGAGGGATCCCAGCCTCCTGGTTCTTGGAACGAGTGACAGGAGCTGGGGGAGCTCCTGGGGCGTAGGGAAGGGGTCCCTGGAGGGGCCTGGGGTGACAGAACGCCTGTCAGCACCGGATTAACTCCGGGTTTAGGGGCTTGTCCTCCGGCTCAGAGCGCTTCTTCCCGAAAGAGGGAATGATCCATTTCAAAACTGGCTCGTTCCCCCTCTCTCCTGGGAGAAGGCGGGAGCGCTGCTGCTGCCGGTGCTGCAAGAGTTAATGCCAAAAGGCATTAAAGCCCGGTTTCCATGGAGCGAGGAGCTCTGGCACTCACCCCTCCCCGGGACAGGAGTGGGTTCCCACTCCCACCTGGGCCAGGGAGGGGACTGGGGGGCAGCGCCGGGTGCGGGTCTCCAGTGAAATCACCTGCGGGACTCGGGCTCCGAGGCAGGGGAACCCCCCAGGCGCCAGCCACGCTCTTGGGGGGCGGGCAACAGTCCATCTCTCACCATCCAAAAAGCATCTCACGGCCTTTGGTGCTGGGGGGGGTGAGGAGCAGAAGAGCAACACCCCCCCCCCACCCCAAACCTTGCACCCATGAGATTCTAATTAACGGTTCACGGGGAGCATCTCTGAGTCCCCACCGTACATCAGCACATCCCAGCAGGTCCCAGCACATCCCAGCACGTCCCTCCACACCCTGCTCTCAGCCCTGAAGGTCAAACAGCACTGGGTCCCCTTGAGGGCTACGAAATGGGGCTTCAGGAGCCCCGTCAGGCTGGCCCCGGGCAGGGAGAAGGGTGAAGAACCAGCCTGGGCTCTCCAGGAGACCCTGGGAGACGGAGAGCCGGGGAGAAGGACCGGAGGGAGACGCTCCACGCCTCGGGCTGCGGCTGCAGAGACGCCGTTCTCCGCTCCGCCAGGCCCGTTGCACGGTGACAGCTACACAGAAGGTGACACAACAGCCACCTCCGGTTCCTGAGGCACAAGGGACACCTCGATGGGTACCCCCACCCCTGTGTTCAAAGCCCCCCATGAAACCTCGAGGCTCCCTTTGGCGCCGCAGGGGCAGAACGTGGCTTTTCTCCACAGATCCCACCGTCCCCAGGAGGAAACCGCTCCGGATCCACAGGAGAAGGTGTCCCCGTCCCCCAGGCAGGGAGGGGGCCACAGGCTTCTGTCACCATCTCCGTGGGGGTTTTCCTCCCCGCAGGAGGGGCGGCGGTGGGTGCCCGTGTGTGTGCACGGAGAACCGGGCCCTTCTGGCCGCTCGGCGGTGACGGATGGCGGGATGAAAAGCAGAGCCCCGAGGCTTTCAGGCAAGGGTAGATTAATGATGACATGGCCTTGACCTCCAAAAGGTAAAGGTTATGAAACACTCAAGGGTAACGGGGCTTCCAATTTCATACCCGGGGGGCGAATGACAGCGAGCGATGGGTTTTGTTCTCCCGAACACTCCAATCCCGGCACCCACAGCTGTCACCCACCGCCTTTGTGAAACGCGGCTCAGCCTGTTTATTCCTCCCGGCCCCTTCCCCTCGCAGGCTCCGGGCGCCCAGTCCTTCTGGAGCCGATGCCGCCGGACTCCGGGAAGGGCAGGGATTACACAGAAACACCCCACGTGTGCCTTTACACCCCCTCCCCGTTCCCATCCACAAAAACTGCCTCGGGTGCAGGAGACCTTCGCCTCAGCAGGAAGGAGCGACGCCGGCTCTCCCATTCCTCCAAAATGCCAAGAAGGCAGGGATGATCTCGAGCCGCCACTTCCCACCTGGCTCTTGTGTCTCCAGCAGCACCCCATGGTTCCAGCCGGGGCTGGAGCTGGTGGCAGAGGGAAAGGAGCCAGAGGAGACAGTCATGGCTTTCTCCAAACCACTGCCCACACCGGGACTCTGCTCAGGTTGGACACAGTGGGCAGGAACATCCAGCAAAGCCCCCATCAAAGCCGCTCCACAACCAGCACGTTGGAGCGGGACCCTCTGTGGCCGTGGGGCAGCGACTCCTACACGGCCCAGCTTACCCCAAAACCACACCAGGCAGGGGGCTCCGGGGGCCTCGACACATTTTGGAAACACCAAACACCTCTTGATCTCCCTGGAATGCGGACACCGAAGCCCCAGCACCAGCAGCTCAACCTGGGGACTCAGAGACACGGCCCCCTCACCCCCTCACAGCAGGACGATGGTGACATCCTGGGTCACCGGTGGCCACCACAGGCCCCCGCTGGAGCTATATAGTTAGTCCAAAAAAGAACCCAAAATCAGAGCAAAGCTTCACCTTCTGGCTCATTTCATCTGCTAAAACCTACTCCAAGCGCCTGGGACAAGTCCCGTGCAAGAAGGGGGTGAGCTGCGGGGCTCTGAGGAGCTCTGTTTATGCAAAAGGCGATGGGGAAGACGAGGAGCGGTCGTTTAACGCCCTGTGCTCACTCTCGTTAACTCCCTCCCACTAATGAAGCAGAATTCTCCAGCTCCTGCGTCAGGGACGGAGCAAACAAGCGCACGAGGGATGGAGCAAACGCATCAAGAAAGGCCACGGCCCAGCGAAGGAGACGCTCTTCACGTCTACCACAAGGGAAAAAGGCCTCAGAAAGGGCTTTTTCTCTCTTTGCACCTGCCTCAAATCACAGAATCTCAGGGACTGGAAGGGACCCTGAAAGCTCCTCCAGTCTAACCCCCTGCCCGAGCAGGAACACCCAGAGCAGGGCACACAGGAGCCTCCAGGCGGGGTTGGGATGTCTCCAGAGAAGGAGACTCCACCACCTCCCTGGGCAGCCCCTGCCAGGGTTCCCTCACCCTGAAGAAGTTTCCTCTCATATTTAACTGGAACCTCCTCCTCCCATTGCCCCTTGTCCTGTCATTGGACATCACTGAGAAGAGCCTGGCTCCATCCTCCTGACACTCCCCCTTTCCAGAGTTATCACCATCCAGGAGGTCCCCCCTCAGTCTCCTCTTCTCCAAGCTCAAGAGACCCATCTCCCTCAGCCTTTCCTCCTCTGGGAGATGCTCCACTCCCTCCAGCATCTTGGTAGCCCTGCCCTGGCCTCTCTCCAGCAGTTCCCTGTCCTTCTGGAACTGAGGGGCCCAGAACTGGACACCATATTCCAGATGGGGTCTCACCAGGGAGGGCAGAGGAGAGGGGGAGGAGAACCTCTCTCCACCTACTGACCACCCCCTTTCTTATAGACCCCAGGATGCCATTGGCCTTCTTGGCCAGGAGGGCACAGTGCTGGCTCATGGGCATCCTGCTGCCCACCAGGACCCTCCAACAGGTCCTTTCCCAACCTCTACTGGGACCTGGGCTTGTTCTTGCCCAGATGCCAGACTCTGCCCTTGCCCTTGTTCTAGTTCATTCCGTTTCTCCCCTCCCAGCTCTCCAGCCTCTCCAGGTCTCTGGACACAGCGTTTATGGAGGCTCTTCCCCTGCCCCGTGCAGCCGTGGGAAGGCTCCAAGGAGAGACCCCGGAGCGTGTTGGAGAGAGACGGACCCGGCCAGGGACCAGGAGGGCAGCGGAGCCACAGAGCGAGAGCGTGCTCCTTGCAAGAGTCCAGCTGTTATTAAAAAGGGGCAATGGGGCGATGCCTAAACACCATTTGAATTGCACATTAGCCCCAGATTAAAAAATAGGGAGAAATCCATTCTATTCAAACCCAACAAGCGGCACCGCGCCCCGGCAGCGTTAACCCTTCCCGGGCAGGGCCCACCGTGCCCGGGGTGTCCCCGCAGGGGCTACAGGAGGGCTCTGAAAATCCCACCGTGAGTTTGCAGGACCAGAAACTCCTGGGTGCGGAGGCGCCCGCTGCCGGGGCGGTCAGAGGCCACCACCCTTACTGCCACCAGGGCTACCTTCTACTTTTTATCCCGTGCAGGTTTTCCGCTGCTTTGGATCTGAGCTTTAAGGTCCTTCCCAATCCAAACCAGTCTGTGAGTCTCCAGCCTCATCCCACGGCCCGGGGATGAAAACCCTGCGGGTGGAGGACCTGCCCTCGAAGGTCACTCCAGCAGATTTTGGCTGGGGAACCAAGCTCCAGAAGCCGCCCTGGGCCTGCAAAGGGACAGAGCTGCCACCCGGGAGCGCCCGGGGCTGCTCCAGCTGGTGAGGGACCAGCCGGAGGGTGCGGGAGTACTGGGAGGCTCTGATGGGCAGAGGGCTGGGGCAGCTGGGGTCCCGGAGGACGTTCATCACCTCCACGGCCCCGTCCTGCTCTCAGGCAGGAGAGATGAAAGGCGGCGGCTGGAAGCGCCGGGAGAGCACCTCATGTTTGATCTTTTATGGTCACTTCATTCCGTCTCTCTGGTATCGCTGGAGAGCTTGAGATCCCCTGGCAGGGCTGGAAGGGGACTCTCTGCAAATATTTGACTTAACCAAAGCCTAACAAAAACCTGTCAAATCTGGGCAATTCTTCCCCCCAGGATGGCAGCTCGTCCCTGCAGGCACAGCCCCGGCCGTGGGGACCCCCTTCTCCCTGCCCCACAGCCCCCCCCCACTCGCCTTTATGCCTTTGAAACAATAGGAATGGCCAGGCTCCAGGAAAAGGTATATTAGCCACTAAATTAGCCGTGGAATCGAGCTGTTCCATCCCAAATGTTATTAGAAGAGCGGGTTTTTACAGAAGCTTCTCCCGGCCCTGCGGCTGAGCCCGACAGCCCAACCCCCAAAAGCATGTTGTGCAGCTGCAGCTAAAACATGAGAAAACCTAAATCTGGGCATTCTGACAAAGCCAGGCTCGGGAGGCACCCGGCCACGGGCCAGCAGTGCCTCCACAGGGCAACCATCAGCCGTGGGGGTAGAAAAGGTACCCAGGATGGGCCTGGATCTGCGTTCAAGGGTCTCCAGGGACCCCCAAGTTCAGTGCTCCTCAACCCTCAGGGTCCAAAAGGACCTTCCAGAAGGTGCAGGGCTGGGACAGAGGAACCGGGGGGGGTGGTGGGGGGTGTCTTTCTCAGGAAACAAGGTTGCCCACCACCCGATCAGCGACATCAGGAGACACTTCCAGGGCCCCGAGACGGCAGTCTCCTGCCTTTACAGCCATTTTTCTAATGCTCCAACCAAAGGGTGGGCACTGGGAGGAGGGGGTTTCTGGTCCTACAAACTCATGGTGGGATTTGCAGGTGTCCCCCCCCCAAAAAAAAGCCACAGCCACAAACCCCACACTTGGAGCCACGTCCCCACATTCACCCAAGGAGGGGAAGAGCTGCTGGGGTTGTCTGAGCCCAAGGGATGGAAGGGGAAGGGGATTCCTGGCAGGGCAGGGAGAGGTTTCATTCCAAAATGACCTTCCTGGCAGCAAAACCCCTCCCCGCAGCACGGGGGGGGATTTGGGGCTGGTTTTCACATTTTTTGCTCAGCGGTGAAGAGGGGTTAAGGGGAAACCTGACTTTGTTTCTCCAGTTGGGGCTGGAACGGGCTCTGGAAGGCTGGGAGCTGCCATTCTTCCCCATCCACTCCTCCAAATTCCTGCAGCCAAATGGTTCAAGAGCCCCTGAATGGGACATAATGACATCATTGATTGAATCATAATAGAGGGGGAAAGGGGGGGTGGGGAAAAGATGTATTTGTGTTACAGACAAAAGCGAAGTTCTGTTTCACAGCGGGGACCAATGAAGAACCAGATGACTGGGCAGAGGGAGGTCAGAGAGTGTGTGCGTGTGTGTCCCCCCCTCCCCGGGAGCGAGCCCCCTCGCCACTCCCCGAAGGTTTGTCGGGGCGCGGGGATCAATGGGCGAGCAGGAGTCCCCCTGACCCCGCGCCGCGCTCGCGTCATTTGTTTTTGAAAATGACATCGTGGGGGTGTGGAAGCGGCCGGGAAGGGGCTGGGGGGGTGGGAAACGCCTCCAGTGGAATAATGGAAAACACCCAATTGCCCGAGGAGCAGCCACTCATGGGCTTCTCCTCGCCCAACAGCTCCTTGCCCCCGTGGCCGGGCTGTGGGGACACGGAATGGTGGCTTTGGGAGCCTGTTAGCCAGGCCAGAGTGGGGGTGACCCAGCAGAAGACCCCCCCAAAGGGCAGCCAGGTTGACATTTTTACTGGAAACAGAGTTGTGGGGCTTCTTCAGCCGCCGTTTTCTCACCCTGCCCAGGCAAAGGCCAGAGCAAACATCCCATGATGCCCAGTAAACAGTGAAAAGATAAGGAAAGCCACAGCCTTATCGGGTGGAGAAGGGCACAAGATGTTCTCACGTGCCCAACCACAAGGGTTTCCAGCACAAACAGCCAGCCAAGGGTGGGCTCTGGGCACCCAGCACTGCCTAAGGTGGGCAGAGGGGCTCCAGCCCCAAGGGGCTGCCTCTCACAGCACCTCCCTCAGGCCTGAAACCTCCAAGACCAGGTCACAACACCCCAAAATGCCCCTGGCACCGAGCTCTTTGCACCAACCACAGCAACAGGCTCCACCTCCACCCAATGTGGAGCTTCACGAGAACTAAGCCCCTGGCAAAAGGCAGAATCGGAAGGTCTAGAACTCAAAATTCAGGAAAATCCTGGCAGAGAAGGACCAAAATCCCCAGCAGAGCATGTGGAAGAGGGACAGGAGGGTCTGCCTGGAAGGGGGTTCCTGAAAAGCCCTGGGGAGATGGGCAAGAGCCTGGGTTCTGGTGACGCTGGCTCACAGACAAGGCAGCCCCTGCTTTTTTTGGGGGGAAAAAAGCCCCAAAGCAGCTGGTGTGATGAGAGAAAACACCACCAGCAAGAACCACGGGGCAGCTCTGCAGCCCCAGCCCCGTTTCCATCGCAGAGGAGCGCGGGCAGCGGAGGCAGCAGGAGGGGGAGATGATTTGGGATGCGCCGGGGAGGAAACGGCAGGAGGTGACCCAGGGTGACAGCACAGACACTGTGGAAGGGACACTTGGAGATGCTGGCTCTGTCTCTCCAGCCCCTCGACCACCACGATGTACCCCCCCACCCCCCCCAAGCTGGACTTGAACCCTCCGGGCGCCAGCGATTTCCAGGGGAGCAGCAGGAGAAGCGCCCGAGAACGGCTCTCGTTCCCTCCGTGTCTGCCCCCCGGCCCCGCTCCCGCCCCACGCTGCTCCAAGGGAGAGAAACGCCGCCCTGAGGAGGCGCCAAGCGCTCCCTAAACCCGGGTGAGAAGCAGCCTGGTCCCGAGGAGAACACACAAGAGACAAACACACGGAGGAGCCACCAAAGCAGAGGAGGCACCAACTTCTGAGGCCAAATACAGCCCCGACGCGAGTTTGGAGCGCGGGGGGGAGACCCCTCTGGGTCATCTCTTCTATACTCTAAGCACAGCACGCTCCAAAAGGTAAAAGAAGGTGAGAGAGAGAGAAAGAGAGACACTAAGATGAAGCTCGTGGCAAGAGGAGGGGTTGGGGTCTAACCCCGGGGAGACGGCACCTCTGCTGGCACAGGGAGAGCGGGGAGGGGGCGGTGGGGACAGGGACAGAAAGCCACGAAGCTGCCAAGAGCCAGAAAAAGTGAAGCCTGGAGAAGAAAACTCCTATTTTTCAGGGGGGCACGTGCCCTTTCGAAGGATTGCAGGAGCCGTCTCTTCAAGGTGACAAACCAGCAGCCCTCGGACCCGCCGGCACATGCCCCCCATGGCACCAATCCCTTCTCCCGCCTCCTGCCAACATCAGCATGCCCCCCCCCGCCCCGGTGGTTAATGGTTCCTGGTCCCGGGCTGGTGGGGGGGCGCTTTGGAAAGACTGCAGGCAGGAAAATTAACCCGGGAGAAGGATCCCTCCTCAGCACGTTATTCCGAGCTCGCTGGAAGCCAAACAATTAAGACAATTGTTTCCTCTCTCTCATTTAGCTGTTTTGTACACACGCAGCCCCGGGGCCGCTGCCCCCCGCTCCTGCGTCACCCCGTGGGTGTGTGTCCCCCTCCTGCCAGCACCACTCTCATCTGCTCCCCACTAAACCCCGCTCTCTCATTAACCGGAATTAAACCCGCGTTCACCGATGGCCCTACCGGGGCATTAACTCTTCCCCGCCGGGAGGGTCCCCACCTTCGGAGCAAGGTTAGCGCCCTGGAGGGGCTGAGGCGTCCCAGGGCCACAAAACTCCGGCTGGAAAAGGGAAAACTCGCCAAGGCAAAGAAAAAGGACGTTGTTGAAGGGGACGCGGGGCTCGGGAGCCACAGCCAGGTCCCTCCACCTCCCTACGGAGCTGGAAATCCCTGCCCTGAGGGGGCACCGGGGCGGTGAGGGGACAAGTGCCCCGTGACGCGGGACGGGAAGGTCAGGCAGAGAGGGATTCACGGCAAAGCCCTTTGTTTCACCCCCAGCTCAAGGAAAGGAGGGGGAAAAGAGGGTTCTGAGCAGGGACAGGGAGCGACCCCGGAGCGGAGTCGCTTCACCCCTGGGCTCCCAACCTCCCAACAGCCGAGGGTTAATCAGCTAATTGTTCCACCGGCACTTTGAGGCATTAAAGAGGAGATAAAAAAGCCAATTATTTTAGTCATCTGTTCGGATGGAGAAAGGTATTTGGTAATGTAATACAAAGGTGGCAAACAGAGCTTTTATGTTCTCCCAAGGGCTCTCGCTGTCCATTTGGTGCCAAGACTCTCCCAGCAGGAGACTCACGAGGTTATTTTATACATAAAGAGCCAGGCACCCCCTTGGAGAAACGCTCCTGAACCCCAGCCCCAACACAGGCAGCTCCCATCCCAGCCAGAATGGAAACCAGGCGGCTCCGTGCCCTCCCCGGGGAGCGGGAGCGTCACCGGGAGCAGCTGCCGGGGAGAGGGGACGAGGGGACACTGAGGCGGGGGGGGGTTAAGTACGACTAACGGGAGTCGGGGGACGGGAGCTCCGGGTCAGGCAGCGTGTGCTGGCACAGGAGGCCTCGGCGGGGAGAGACGGTGCAACGGGGAGATAAAACGCTGGCTTGATTTATTTGAAAAATTAATTTGATGGCCCCGAGCTGCCTGGAGCCAAACAAGCACCTGCTTCTCCTGCGCCCCCAAAACCTCTCGTCCCCAGCTCCCCTCCCGGCCACTGGGGTCTCCCCTTGGGGCGGGGAGGAAGAGGATTTTAAACTTGAGAGATTTCTACCCCAGAGGGCTAACGGGGAGGGGGAGGAAGGGGGGGCTCAGAGCTACAGATGAGTTCACAGCCACTAACGCTCGCAGCGGGTCTGAAATCCCCCCCCATCTCCCCACGCTCCATCCCTACCCCTCCCCAAACCAATTTGAATGGGAAATGAAGTGTGGCTCGGCCCAGACAATGCTTTATTGTAAAGTGGGGTTTTTTTTTGCTGCGACCCACGGTATAAAAAACCTGCCAAGACCCATGTAAACATTCGCAACCGCCAGGCTCCCCCGGAATGAAAAGCCATAAAGAACACCCAGGTGGGAAGCACAAAGCCACCAGCTAATTAAAGTAACCAAGAATATTCCCTCCCAGGAATGCGAGAGCGGGGTTCCGCCCGGTGGGAGAAACCACTTGGGAGCCCATGAACTTCCCGGGGGAGCAAACAACAGCGAAAAGGAAGAGGAGCCCCGGGGCGGGGAGCCCTGCCGTGGGCCACAAAGCCCGGCCTCCGGCCATCTGCAGGCTAGTGCCACCCCGGCCACCGACCCCCGGCAAGTCACTGCCCCACTGGCGAGTCCCTGGGGAGCAGCAGGCAAGCACGCAGCGAGCTGCCGCTGCCGGGAAGGGCTCGGGGGGCTCAGCCCTTCACCCCTCGGGGGGCTTTGCTGACCCTGGGGGAGCTGCCACCTTCCCCAAGCCCCGGCTTTATTGAGCCACAGCCACACGATCCTGCCCGGGGAAGGCCACGGCCATAAAGGTTGACAAGGCATATATTCCAGCTGAAAAATGGGAGCTCCCAGTGACAGGGTTAATGATGTTTGAGCAGCCTCTCACCCACAGCTCCACATATCCTGGCTTTAATGCACTGCCCTCCTTCCCCCACCCCCAAAGGGACAGGAGAGGGAAGGAGGGGAGAGGGGGGGTGGGGGGGAACAGCGACCTCCAATGCCAGATATTTTCTACATCAGTGAATTCCCAGGGCCAGTGGAATAAAGCAGAACGCTGGTACGTGGAGAAACAGGCAGTAAAAAAGGTCAAATCCACACAAACACACACCCACACCTCCCCACGACGAGGAGAGGGGCTCGTCTCACGGGGATGGAGAAGAGATGAAGCCCCCCCTCCACAGAGGGGGAGCAGAGGTCTCTGTGCCACCACTGCCCCATCCCGGGGCTGGACGATCCCCCTCCACCTCTCCCCAGCACACATTAACCCCCCAGCATGCCCAGTGCCTCCCCCCAGCACAGCCCAGGGATGGGTCCCAGTGGGACACCAGCTCCTGCCCCACGGACAGAACCCTCTACAAGGGCTAAGCTAAATCCATCGCCAGGTGAAGGCCGAGCTCAGAACCTCGGGTGCATTTCTCTGCTAGAAAAATAACTGGTTTTAAGAGCAAATCCATACCCCTCTGAAGCTCATCTCATTTGTACTTCAAAGAGTTCTTTCCTAGCAGGGAGAGGTCTCTTTGGAGAGCTCATTACCTTGGTCCTTACAGATGTGGCTCCTACCCCCCCGCCCAGAAACGGGCACTTACGGAGCGCGAGTCAAAAGCCTGAAAACAACCCAATTCCACACCCGCCAAACGGGGGCTCTTCCCTTGTTAAACCCCAACCCGGTAACTCCCTCAAAAGCCTACCAGGAGCCACGCACACAAAACCAAAGAGAGGGGCAGCTGACGGGGCCGGTGCTGACAGGGCTCCCCCGGGGCCCGTGCGCTGCCCTGATAATGAGATGTAAAACCGGGAGCAGCGGGAAAGCTCCGGATCCCCAGGGAGGCGGCGTCCTGCAGGCCCAGGCACCTTACCTTCTTGGAGAGCGAGGAGACGTTCAACCCGAACCTTTGAGCCCTTTCCTTTAATTTATCCATGTTTACCTACAAAAGACATAGGAAACCATTTCTAGGTTGGTTGGTTGGTTTTAATTTTAAGAAAAATACTGGCCCCCCCTCAGGTGACGAGGGGACGGCGATGGGGAGCCTCCAGGAACACGCCCCAAGGGCCCGGCCAGCGGCAAGAGGAGAACAAGAAGGATTTCTTACCGTGGGTTTGCTGTCTGCAGACAGGCCTGAGAGGAGGAGGCAAGAGAAAGAAAAGGCTGTCAGAGACCGGGCAGGAGGAGCAGCACCTCGGGAGGCGCAGAAGTCCCCGCGCTGCCCCATCCCACGACAGCCCGGCGAGGAGCGGCCACCCCCACCTTCTCACCTCTTGCCCACGAGAGGGTCTCCCCCAGTTTTTCACCTTCACATCAGCTTCCCCACCCGCACAACCGCTGCCAACCCCCCTCGCTGGGACAGCTTTGGCAACAGAACCTGGCATTTAGGGGGTTTTGACACCTTTCAGGGAGAACCACGGGGAAATGTGGCCCCCGTCTTCCAGCTGCACTTGGAAGAGACACCAGGAAAAGGGTCTGAGCCCCCCAAAGAACCACCATGTCCTTTTCCTCCCGATTCCACGGCCTCCCCTTGGAGCTCTGGGGCAGGAAAAGGCACCGAGCTGAGAACAACGGTGGTTTCCACCCGTGATNCCGTTCCGCTTCGCCTCCTCACCTTTAGTGGAAACCGTGGCCAACCCAAACCTGCCGAAGGCAAAGAGAGCTCGGTCAGGGACCGGGACGCGGAGCAGGCGCCTCAGGTCTTAGGTGTGAGCTTCTCCTTCACACGCTCGTAAACACACGGGGGTCAAGCGGCTGGGAGGGCAGGGCTGACCGGAACAGGCTGCCGTCGGCCGGTGTCGATCCCGGAGCAGCCCCTGCGCTTCCTCCGCGGGCGGCGATTCCTCAACAAACAGCCACTCCCGTCCCCGGAACTTCACCCTTTTCCCTGAGTTTCCAGCCTAACTCTGAGAACTGCCGGGAGTCCCTCTGGTAAGGTGCACATCTAGCACCCCCAGGGTCTGACACAGCCCAAATGTGACACTGGGGGGGGTGGGTGGTTTCTCCTGCCCCACAAAAAGCACCAGGTCCCCACAGATACGTCCCCAGACCCTACAGGAAACCCGTCCCGGGTTCATTCATTCGGGCTGGGGGGTTCCTGCACCGCCTCCTCCCCGGCATGGTTTTCCTACAGACCGAGTGCTTTCACCTCATGCCAACGTGACCTGCCCCAGGCAGATGTTTCTAGGGGGGGTTCTTCTCCAGGAGACGGCTGCAGCATGGACTCACCGAGCCGCCCGCGCCGCCTTCTTGCTCTCCAGGCTGACGGGCACGTTGAAGCGCTCTGCCCTCTTCTGCATTCGCTGGAGGGAGAGAAAGGAGAAAGGACAGGGAAGGTTTGAAGGGTGGGAAAAGGGGGTTCTGTGAATGGAGAAGCATAAACACTCAACATGGGGTGGGGCTGACGCTCTGCTCTGCCCAGTTAGACCAGCAGCACAGGGCCTGCAGGCTGGAAAACCAGCCCCTGCACCCGCAGGTAAAGCGAGAGACGCCGCAGGCACCTTCCCTCGGCTCAGGCTGACCAAGAAGCCACTGCAGAGCCCCCAGGACATGCACTTGGCCAAAAGGCTCCGAAAAACATGGGTCTAATACAAGAAAACAAACCATGGCACCGCTCAGCTCCCCCTGGGAAGGAACAGGACCCGGGGTGGGGGGGAACCACCAAGGGAACGGCCCCAACGAGATTCCCTTTCCTTCCCTCCCCTAAGCAAAAGGGCACAAAACGTGCCAGAAAATGGGAGGGGGGGGCAGTGCTTTTTTTCAGGGAACTTATTTATTCAGCACAAGCCCTCTCAGAAGAGGCTGAGGCTGCTCAGGCTTGGGAAGCGCTGCCCCCAAGGCTTGGAGCCCCCCACCCTGGGCTGGGAAAGGCTCGGGAACACGAGGAGCAGGAGGGTTTGCACCTCCCAGTATTAAATCCTCTTTAAAAGCTCAAGGGAAATATTTAACATTTTATTATTCCACAAGGGCACAGAAACGGGTTTGGTGCTTTGGAGGTTAGAGAAACAGATACTATTTTAATGGAAACATTTACTTTAGCCCAAAGCCCAGCGAGGAGCACGACAACCATCCAAGCGTGAGCGCCGGGAACGTCACCCCCAACACGGTGGGAGCTCCAGGAGCTTTCACCCAACCCAGCGACAGGAGTAAAGGCAGAGAAAACCTTTCACTCGGGTCAGGGCAGGTTTTCCTTGTTCTTTCTGACATTCTGAAGAACACCCAGAGGAAATACCCCACAAAGCAGCTGCTGGAAGGCTCTCACCACGGCCAGGCCAGGAGAGAGGAGCCCCCACTGCCCAGGACCCCTCGGAGGGAGGGGGGGAACCCGAATGGGCAGGGGGGTGCTCTGCCCACTTTAGACACACCCCCCAGACCCACAGCAAGCTACTGATGGGATTTGGGGCTGGGCTCATTCCCACTGTTAGCCCTGATGGTCCCTTTCCCAGGAATCCATCTCCTGGCTTCTTGAACTCCTCTGTCACAGCCCGCATGAACAGCCTCCAGCGTTCAATTATGCCTCGGATGGGAAACAACTCCCTTTTATCTGCAAAAAACCCATCTATGACACAGTTTTGCTGGGACCTGATTCACACTCAATCAAATGGGCTCTGGGGAGATCCGCCCCCCAGTGCTGCCCCCAGCTCTGGGGCCACCAACATCCCAAGGACACAGGGCTGCTGGAGCGGGGCCAGAGGAGGCCCCGGAGATGCTGGGGGAGCTGGAGCCCCTCTGTTGGGAGGACAAGCTGAGAGTTGGGGGGGTTCAGCCTGGAGAAGGCTCCAGGGAGACCTCCAAGGAAGCTGGTGTGTGTGTGTGTGTGTGTGTGTGTGTGTGTGTGTGTGTGTGTGACACTCTGGATGAGGGAGGGGAGCCACAGAACAAGGGGAAAGGGGTTTAAGATGAAAAAGGGCAGATTGAGGTGAGATCTTGGGAGGAAATTCTTCCCCCTGAGGGTGGTGAGACCCTGGCCCAGGTTGCCCAGAGAAGCTGTGGCTGCCCCATCCCTGAAGGGTTGCAGGGGGCTTGGAGCCACCTGGGCTGGTGGAAACAGATGAGCTTTAAGGTCCCTCCCCTCTATTAAAAAACAAAACCAAACCAAAAAACCAAAAACCCCCAAAACTTTGGAGAAAAAGAAATTGGAGAAAAACGAAGGGCAAGAGTGTAACTTCAGCAATTTCACTTAATGAGCTCTTTAACCAGCAAGGGCCAAGGGCAGCCCCACGCTACGGGGGACGTGGCTCCTGCAGCAACACTTCCAGCTCCCCTCGGGTCCCGTGTTTCTCCTCATTACACCCTCACTGAGGTCATAATCCTCCGCTTGCGACATCACCCCGGTTGCTGTGGAAATGCTCGTGTCCCAAACAGAAGATTAAAACTCTAAAGTAGGGGTGAACAGCAGGGAGACAAGAATCATGTTTTCATAGCCATTTCTTTCTTATGGAACACGAGCAGGAAAATAAGGCAGGGAGGGGGGGAGGGGGGGATTAGAGAACCACAATCGGATTCCTCAAAGTTTCGCAAAGTTTTCCCAGAGGAATCGGCAGCTTCTGAGCGTGTTTGTTTTACATAAGCCCAGCAAAAGTAAGTGACAAAAGTTGGGGCAAGATAAAGCCAAGATGATCTGTTGGCTCCTATCAGTTCCTCCCCAGAAAGAATCCCCCCGGAGCTTTGTAGTTTCA
The DNA here is from genome assembly GCA_013400555.1 of Jacana jacana. Classification (NCBI taxonomy): domain Eukaryota; kingdom Metazoa; phylum Chordata; class Aves; order Charadriiformes; family Jacanidae; genus Jacana; species Jacana jacana. Next base: position 34,428 of record VZTM01007277.1, read on the forward strand.
CGTGCCCGAAGCAGCGGGGCTGGCGGCCAGTCCCGAGGGACCGGGACGAGCCACGGGCCAGTGAACTCCACAGCAGAGCTTTTCACATTCACAAACAGCAGGAAACACAAATTTATAAACCAGAGCCATCCCCAAGGCCCTTCAAGCCTCTCCCAGCCTCTCCCATCCAGAGCAGAGGACTCTAAGGGGGCAAAGTTCCCCTTTGTCTGCCAGGGAACAACCCCCCAAGAACAGCTGGGCTTGTGGCGGCTGAACTGGAAGTACTGGGGTTGGGGAGGGACAGGGCAGCGAGGAAAGAGTCATCAACGGACAACTGAGAGGAACAGGCCTCAAAATTCAGCATCAAAGTGAGACGTGCCAGAGTCATCACCCGCCCCAGGATCACCCCACGGCCAGAGACCTGTGGCCGATAGAAAGCGAAGGGAAAACCAGGCAGTTCTCCATGGAAACACAGCCCCAGCCCCAGCCCCGCAGGGAAGAGCCCTGGGATGAAGCGCAAGAGGAGAGCGAGCCCCGGGAGGAGGCAGCAGCAGGAGGAACCTTACCTCCATCTGCGAGATTTCTGACGTGATTTTCACTACCTTCTTCTCCGTCACCCTAGAGGTGTTGGGAAAGAGACGTGGGTCAGAACAGGTCTCAGTGGCCAGGGGGTCTGGGGGTCTCCTCCCCACCACCCCCACCCTCACCGAGGGCCTGCTTTGGAAACGGGAGCAGCCCCGAGCCAGCAGCCCCAACTCCCCCCGGGGAGTTGGGAGCCGGGTCTCGCTGCTGGAGGGACGTATGAAGCTGTGAAACTTCTCACCCAAATTAGGGGGCAGGAACCACACCACGCAGCATAAAGCAGCCTCCAGCTCCCCCCAGTAACAATGGGGAGCTGGAAAAGCTGGGAAGCTGTGGTTGCTCCATCCCTGGAGGGGTTCAAGGCCAGGCTGGATGGGGCTTGGAGCAACCTGGGCTGGTGGTAGGTGTCCCTGCCCAGGGCAGGGGGGGTGGAACGAGATGATCTTGAAGGTCCCTTCCAACCCAAACCATTCTATGAAAAGACACCAGAAGCAGCCCTGCGCTCCACACAGCCTTGGAGGAGTAATTAGCTCTGCTTAAGGCAAGAGAAACCTTCTCTAATTTTAGGGGGGTGCTGCCAATGGGCCTCAAACACCTCTTCCAGTGAGAGGCCACAGACCTGCCCTCCCAAAAACACCCCCCTGCCCACGCTCTCCACTGTCACATTCAGCTCTTGTTAGAAGCCCAAAGGCTCAACTGCGAGCCCCGAAGAGTTTTATATTCCTTTACGGCCTTCAAATACAAAGGCTCGTTCTGTTCTAGTTCATGGGGCAGCCCCGGGCGGGTCTCCCCGGGTCAGCACCGCACCCCGGCTCCATTTCAAACACACACTCCCCAAACAATGCGGGGCCGACACCAGTGGGACCAGTAAAAAGACCGCACGGAAATATAATGGAGTGGGCGTGCTCCAAAGTTTATGCTCTGAAAACAGAGCTCAGGCTCTAGGAAGGCATGGGGGGCTGGGGGGGTGAGGGGGGCAAACAAAAGAGGAAGAGACAAAGTTCGGAAGTTCCCAGGCTCAATGAAACAGCATCCTCCTCCTCCAAACGACTCCCATAAAACAGTGGGTCACAGCCAGCCTCATTAAGGCCGCCCATTTAGAAAAACGGGCTGCTTTTGTTCCCGGATTCCTGGACAGGTTTCTCATTTTATGCCCTGAAAGGTAGTAATGGTTTAATGGCACTTTCACAGGAAGCAATTCCGGGCGGGGAGCTGGGACCGGGCGCTGCTGGCGCTCGGCAGGCACAGGACGCCCCCTCCTGCCCACAGGCTCGGGGCTCCCTTCCTGCCAGCCCACGGAGGGGAGAACAGCCAGCAGAGGGACAGAGGGACCCCGGTGTCACCCCCCTGGGCCACAGCAAGGGCCACGACCTCCTCCAATGCGCCCCAGCCCTCACCCCCGCCTCCCGCCCCGGGTTTGCCTGGTTCTGACTCAGAAAGGATAGTTACACGTCGGGCGATTTTACAGGGGGCTCTTCCACTTTGACGGGCGGCTCCACCGGCTTCTGCTCTTCCTCCTGCGGGTCAAGGAGTTGAGAGAAGGTCAGACAAACAGCTGAGCAAGACAGACCCGCAGCGGGGAGGTCAGCAGGTCTTCTGGCTTCTCAGCAGAGCCGGGCGCCTGTCACCCAGCCCCCCAAGTGCTGGCATCCAGAGAGACCTGGAGAGGCTGGAGAGCTGGGAGGGGAGAAACAGAATGAACTAGAACAAGGGCAAGGGCAGAGTCTGGCATCTGGGCAAGAACAAGCCCAGGTACCAGTAGAGGTTGGGAAAGGACCTGTTGGAGGGTCCTGGAGGGCAGCAGGATGCCCATGAGCCAGCACTGTGCCCTCCTGGCCAAGAAGGCCAATGGCATCCTGGGGTCTATCAGAAGGGGGGTGGTCAGTAGGTGGAGAGAGGTTCTCCTCCCCCTCTCCTCTGCCCTCCCTGGGGAGACCCCATCTGGAATATGGTGTCCAGTTGTGGGCCCCTCAGTTCCAGAAGGAGAGGGAACTGCTGGAGAGAGGTCAGGGCAGGGCTACCAAGATGATGGAAGGAGTGGAGCATCTCCCAGAGGAGGAAAGGCTGAGGGAGCTGGGTCTCTTGAGCTTGGAGAAGAGGAGACTGAGGGGGGACCTCCTGGATGTTGGTAACTCTGGAAAGGGTGAGTGTCAGGAGGATGGAGCCAGGCTCTTCTCAGTGACACCCAATGACAGGACAAGGGGCAATGGGTGCAAGCTGGAACAGAGGAGGTTCCACTGAAACATGAGGAGGAACTTCTTGATGGTGAGGGAACCCTGGCAGGGGCTGCCCAGGGAGATGGTGGAGTCTCCTTCTCTGGAGACACCCCAACCCCGCCTGGAGGCTCCTGTGTGCCCTGCTCTGGGTGTTCCTGCTCCAGCAGGGGTTGGACTGGAGGAGCTTTCAGGGTCCCTTCCAGCCCCTGAGATTCTGTGAAACACCTCGGCATCCCCGCACCCAAATCGGCTCGGGAAGGCGAGGAGCTCCTCTCCCCAAGGTGGGACTGGGGAGAAAGCTTCCACGTCCACCCCCGTCTTCGCTGAGCAACAAAGGGCCTGGGCACTGGGAGCATTGGTTTGTGCTGGAGTTTTGGGCACAAAGCGCTTTCCCAAGTGGGGTCATCCCTCAGAACCCGCTCTAAGGCTCACTCCCACAGGAGCAGCACCCACACACTGGGGTCACGTTCCACCAGAGACCCTGCAGCATGGCTACCACAGCCCCCCCGGCTTTGCCATAAGAACCAGCGGGTTTAGACCCAACCAGGAACCAGACGGTGCTTTAAAGGGCCCAGGTCCTGCCTCGATCCCTGCGGAGAAGCGCCAGGCAGCCAGCGGGAAGCCGCTCACCGCCAGGAAAAGGGGGGTCCCGCGCCCACAGGGAACGCTCACCTCGATCTCCTCCCCCAGAACATCTTCTTCATTCGCTTCCTCTTCAGCTGGAGGAGAAGACAGAGAATCACAGCAGGAAATTACTTATCTTTGGCTTCTCACGTAAAACCTATGGTGAGAGTTTTACTGGGGAAAGCGGGACGCAAAGCCAGCTGGAATCATGGGATGGTTTGGGTGGGAAGGGATCATAAAGCCCCCCCCCTCCCAGTGCCACCCCTGCCCTGGGCAGGGACACCTCCCACCCACCAGCCCAGGTTGCTCCAAGCCCCCTCCAACCTGGCCTGGAACCCCTCCAGGGATGGGGCAGCCACAGTTATTTTCTCACGTTTCCAGTCCACCCAGTAAGAGGAGACTGAAGTATTTCCCATCCCAGTGCCGAGCCATGCACTGCTCAGAGCAGACCCAGGAGGAGACACGTCCCCTGCCCTTGTGTTAAACTTCAAGCTTTCAGCACAGTGGGCGTTCAGGCTGTTTTTTTTTCCAGGGAAACCCATCTTTCTTGGCAAAGGCTCCTATTTTAAGGTTTTGGGGTGCAACTTTCTACCCCTTTTTGCATAAATCTTAAGATCAGAGAATCCTCAAGGTTGGAAGGGACTGTTAAGATCATCCACCCAGCCCTGCCCAAACCCGCCCCTCAGCACCCCCTCCGCCCGCCCTATGGACACCCCCAGGGACGGCAACTCCATCTCCACCTTGGGCAGCCTCTCCCAACGCCCCACAACCCTTCTGGGGAAGAACTCTTCCAGAAGATCCATCCCAAACCTCCCCCCGAGGCCGGCTCCCCTCCTCCTCCTCAGGCGTTTCTGAGCAACGCGGGGGCTGCTCCCCAACCCGCCGGAGGCCTGGGGCAGGCGACGGGCCTCGCTTCTTGCTTCTTCCAGCCTCCCGGGAGTAGGGGGGTCCCCTCTCCCCCCCCGGGGGGGGTCACCCCACCCACCAGCCCGCAGCCCCCCGCCCCCGGCAGCACCCACCGTGCTCCTCCAGGTAGGCCTGGAGCCGGTTGATGAGGTCCTGCTTGTTGCCCTTCGCCTCCAGGCCGCGGGCCAGGCATTCCTGCTTCAGCTCCGCCAACTGCGCGACACAAGGAGCTGAAGTTACCGGATATATCGCGATAAGCCAAACCAAGCCGACCGGGCTTTGTCTTTTGTCGTTAAAAGAGAAGCTACGGAGGCCGCTCCTCGTGGCGGACACCGGCCGCGCCCCCCCTCCCGAGGGTGAAGCCGGGTCACCGGTTACCACAGCGGGCCCGAGGGAGAGNCGGCCACCTCTCGCCCAATGAACGCCGCGCTTTCTGGACCGGCGATTTCAAATCACTTGCCAACATCGCGTCCCGTGAGTGGCCAGGCCCCGTCCCGCCCCTTCCGCCCGCTATTGGCCTGCCAGCGCGAAAGGGGGCGGTGCGGCGCCGAACGACGGGCAAGATAGCCAATGGAAGTGGAGAAACTCTGCGGAGCGGCCAATGGGGAGAGAGCGGGCCGGACGCGCGGACTTCCTGGAGACGAGCCTGAGGGCGGGCAGGGTCCTGGCAACGGCCGCGGAGCCGCCGGGTGGGACGGGGGAGCGGGACCGGGGCTGCGTGGAACCGGGGGGACGGGGAAGAGAGGGAACCGGCCCCTGGGGTGGCGGGGGCGCGAGGCCGTTGGTGGCAAGGGCCGGGCCGGGGTGGGGAGGAATGCTGTGAGGGGCCTGAGGTGCGAGGGAACAGGGCCGGAGGTGTGAGGCCGTGGAGGCAGGGCCAGGTCGTGAGGGGAGCAGGCGTACCCGGCCCTGAGGAGGGCAATATTCCCCACGAGGGAAGGGATCTGGGGTGGTTTCCCGGCCCCACACCCGCTTTAGGGCTGAGGAGCCGGGCTCGAAGTAGGGGGAGCGCTGGGGAAAGGGGAGCCCTGTCCCGGGGTGGTTCCTCCTGTGTTCCCAGTGCTTCTGGTGAGTGGGAGCGAGCTCCTTTCTTTTGTCCTTGCCCTTGTGGTCCCGTCCTCAAGGCTGAGATGCAGAGTCACTAATTAGGGTGCTGGCATTTTGGGGAAGGACGAGGTGAGAGGTGCTGTGGGACAACCGTGGATCTGGGGCTCCGCCGGGAGCCCCGACTGGGTTAGGAACTGCAGGGGTTTGGGAAAACCTCCCTGGGGAGAGCCCTGGAAGCTGCCTTTGTCTGCTGCAGGATGAACGTCGGCGTGGCGCACAGCGAGGTGAACCCCAACACGCGGGTGATGAACAGCCGGGGCATCTGGCTGGCGTACGTCATCTCCGTGGGGGTGCTCCACGTCGTTCTCCTCAGCATCCCCTTCTTCAGCATTCCCGTCGTCTGGACACTCACCAACGTCATTCACAACCTGGTGAGTGAGAGCTTGGCCCTGCTCGTCTCCCAGGGCCGGAGAGCTGGGGCTGGCCCTCACTGGGGACAGCTCGGTGTCCCCTGGTTCCTGGGGGGCACCCGGGGAAAGGTGGGGGGTGGCAAAAGGTCCTCAGCTTGGGACACAGCCCAAAGCCCACTTCTTTCCCAGCAGCAGCCGCTCCTGGGCCTGTTCTTTATCCCCTCTCCTCTTGAAACCTGCAGGTCATGTACCTGCTGCTGCACACAGTGAAGGGGACCCCCTTCGAGACCCCAGACCAGGGCAAGGACCGTCTCCTCACGCACTGGGAGCAGATCGACTACGGGACACAGTGCACCTCCTCGCGCAAGTTCCTCAGCATCTCCCCGGTGGTGCTGTGAGTGCCGCGGAGCGGGGCTGGGGGGGCTGCAGGAGGGTCTCTGGGCTGTGCCCTGTCACCACTGGGCCCCTGTCACCACAGCCACCCTGGCAGGGAACAGGCCCCCGGGGCTGGAGAGGGTTCCCCAGCTGCTGGTTTTCACTGGAAACACCAGCAAAGCACCCCACTGGCAGCAGGGGGAGGGTGGGAACGACACAGAGCTCACCCATTGTCCCCTGTTTCCTCCCCCAGGTACCTCCTCACCAGCTTCTACACCAAATATGACCCCGGGCACTTCCTCATCAACACGGCCTCCCTGCTCAGCGTCCTGCTGCCCAAACTGCCCCAGTTCCACGGCGTGCGCGTCTTTGGCATCAATAAATACTGAGACCCAGCCTGCCCTCTGCCACGCACAGCCCTTCCAGCGGAGCCAGTGACAAAAAGGGGACACCAGAGTGGCAGGAGGGCACCAGCTGGAGAGCAGAGACGAGGCGTGAGGAGGGCAGGGACCTTCAGCGAGGTTCCTCGGCCCAGAGGAGCCCCTCATGGGGGGTTTATCTCCCTGGTGAAGATAGAACCGTGGTCCCACTGGTACGGAGCGAGCCTCGTCACACCCACACGTCTCCCTGAAGCTCCTCTGTGTCACCCTGTGGGGGAGAACTGTGGACTGGTGGGGGGAATCACCCCCCCACACCTCCCTCATTCCGTGTTCTCACCATGAGAGCAGCGTCCTTGAGCTGGGACCGGCTCCTCCCTCCCGTCCTCCCCACACAGACCAGCCACACTCCCTCAAACCGTGCTTTTAATTCAAGAAAAGCCACGAGAAAGGAGTACACTGCGGCGTCAAACCCGGCTGCTCCGCTCCAGGAACGTCAGAAAAAAGGTCAGTGAGAAGCAATGGTGGCCCAGGGCAACGGTTCCCGGGGCCTTTCAGCGCAGTCGGGGCCGGTGACAGCCCCGGGAGCCTCCCGAGGTCCCTGAGGGTCGTTATCCCCCGCCAAGGACCCACGTGGCCACCGGGCCAGCATGTGGCACAGAGGGCTGGGAAACGCCAGAGCAGCGCGATGCCGGACGCAGATGTGTCTCGGCAAAACCCATCGGGATTCAGCTCCGGCCGCAGCCCCCGACCAGCTCCTGCCTCTTCCCTCAGCAAAAGCAAAGAGCCACTCTGGGTCCCCAGAGGGACGGGGACGAGGGACCTGGCTGATGCCACTGTGGCAGCGCGGGGAGGAGGAGGAGGAGCGTGGCCACCATTGGTGGCTGTTGGACCAGAAAGGGGACATGGCAATAAATACATGTGGGTGAGCGAAAACGGAAGAAGATGCTTATAAAAAACCCCAAACTGTAATTTTTAAACTGGCAGAGGCTGCCCCGGGGGACAGGCCCGAGCCCCCCCACGGCCCCTGGCAGCCATGGCCCCGCGGCTGGAGGAGCAGCAGTGGCTCAGGGAGGGTTCCCCCCCAGCACAGGCATCACCTGAACGTTACATCAGCCCTGAAGAGATGTGGGGCAGCCGGTCTGTCTGTCTGTCCCTCCCTCCGGCTGCCCCGTGCCCCGCTGGGCTCTTTGGTACGGCTGGCACCGAGGCAGCTTGGCCCTGGCCCCGGTGCCCCACAGCCCCCTCCCCGCTCCCGTCAAACACAGAGGTCACTAACTTTGGTTTTTTGGTTGGTTTTGTTTTTTTTTTTCTTTGGAAAAATAAAAAAGAAAAAAAGGAAAAAATAATAAAAAAAAAAGGAAAAATAGAATTTTTTTTATTCGAAAGAGCCCTTGTGGTGCCCAGCAGAGTCTGCTCAGCGCTGGAACGGCCGACGCACCTTCTTCCGCCTCTTGTGCTTCGCCTCGCCCTTGGGGACGGTGCCCTCGGCCTTGGGGGGGGCTCNTGGGGGTCAAGCCCAGTTTCCCCATCACTGACCTCTGCCGCCCGGCGGGGCCGGCGTTCCTGGCGCCGAAGGAGATGTGGTAGGGGACGCGGTGGGTGTCAGGGGAGATGCCCACGCGCTGGCAGCCAGCCCACTCTGCCAAAAACGAGAGAGACACGGCCATTGGGGGACATGGGGACAGCTGGGGGGACGATGGGAACTGTGGGAAGCACCACCCACCCGTGATGTCATAGATCTTGCCGTCCATCATGGCGAAGTAGGTGATCTTCAGCCCCAGGAGGCTGGACTCTGCCCAGAAGTCGCCCTCCTCGGCGGGGTGCAGCCCCCCGCACTCGGCGCAGTACCGGGCGCTCAGGGGGTCCCGGTCCATCTCAAACCTCCTGTGGAGGCGAGGGCAGCGTTACCGACCCCCCCCTTGCCATACACACACTTTTCACCCCAAAAATCACCCGCACCCCCCACCTACTTGTGCTTCCCCTGGCACTTGCTGCACATCATGGTGTTCATGGCCTCCTTCAGGTCGTCCTGCAGTCGGCTCAGGAACTCGCTCATGGACCTCGACAGCTCGCTCTCTGCCATCCGCTTCCTGGGGGGACAGAGCGGGGGGGAAACGGGGCTCAGCGCCTCCGTGTGTGTGCGTGTGTCCCCGTCCCCCCGTCCCCCCCGAACCCCAACACTCACATCTCATACTCCTTCCTCCTCTCGGGGCTGCTGACGATGTCCCAGGCCGCCCGCAGCACCTTGAACGCCGCCTCCGCCCTGGGGTGATGGTTCTTGTCCGGGTGGACCTGGGAGGAGACCAAGAAACCTCAGTGCCACATCCCAGAGTGGGGGGGAGGGCACCCCCCACCCAGAGACACCCCCCCAGAAGCACACACCAGCACCGCCAGCCGCCGATAGGCCTTCTTCAGCTCAGCCTCCGACGCCGTCGCCTCCACGCCCAGCACCTGGAAGGGGTTCAGCTCCTCCTCGGGCACCTCGGCCATGGCCAGCAAGCGGCTCATCTCCTCCTCGGAGCCGGCAGAAGCCCCCCCAGCCCCTGGCTGACCCCCCCCGGCTGCCCAGGGGGGAGCTCTCCTCCTCTGCAGCCAAGCCCAGAGGGAACGGCAAGTCCGGCTCTCCACGAGGAGCCCCCACGTCCTGCGGAGCACGGCCGCGTCCAGGAGGGCCAGGAGCTGGGCTACTTGCTGGCTCCTGCCCAGTCGGTGGGCGCCGGTGGCCAGCGCGGCGACACCGAGGCGCCAGTAGAGCCGCAGGCTGCCCAGGAGCAGCATGAGGAGGAGGAGGAGGAGGGCGCAGAGCATCCAGAGCAGGCGGAGG
>VZTM01007280.1:0-14054 GCA_013400555.1 Jacana jacana
AACGTTCTGTATTCAAAACGTCTTTCTCCTTTAAACTGCTGCCATTGGGATTGACACTGTGCTGCAAAACTGGCATGTCACTGACAGATCCAACAGTGTATGTTACCTGCCAGTTTAAATCACTGTGCAGAACACTAGGTATGTCCATGTTTTTAGAGACTGCTTTGGCTCTAATGCTAGGCTAATGAGAACTGCAACTCTGTTTTGAAAATCTGGTGCATCTTCTGTCTATATACACATATAGTATATACACCATATTCATGTATTTCTCTAAGGTCACAATAAGGACTTTAATGAGCAAGTAGCTGGTGAATTTCTTTTTCTCTTAGCTGTAACTTTGATGCTTTTGTATGTTAGAAATGACATTTTTGTGCCTTATTCGGCTAAAGCAGATTATTAGGAAAAATTGTTTTTGGCTGGACGCCAGATTAGCAAATCTAAAGTTTGAAAGCCTCACACTGGAGAACTGATGATACAACATGGGATAAAAGAGAGGAGCTGAGAGAAGAAAAAAGATTTAATCAGATTGTTTAAAACAACTAAAATTTGGTTGCATTTTGTAACATGCTACAAAACACTAATAACCAAATGAAATTTACAATTATAAGACAGTTGCTCAAGGTTCACCATACTCACTGCTGGCACTAGGTTTCTAGGGTTCATAATTAATATCCCTGAGCTTTCATTAGTTCCTCATGCAAATCTAAAACTAAACTTAATCTGTTTGCAACACAAGAAAATGAACTTTTTATTAATCAAAAATCTTTAATGACTTTACAAACAAAAAACCTCCCAAAAGTGCCAAAAGTGGTTAGTTCCTACTTAAAAACAAAGCACTTTACGTACCATGATTTCATTCACTACTTCCTTCTACGAATGAGTTCTTATCAGTCCTTATTTCACATGTCAAGTGAATTCCTATGTAACTACTAACTACTGAATTGTAGCATCAGATGAAATCCATAGAAAAAAAAAATCTTATTAGGATTTTCTTTTCCAGATCAAACACAAACACAAAATGATGCTTCAAATAAAAACTTGTGAATTAGTTATCACAATTAGTTCATGTTCAGGAAAATAACTACCTATCTTTAACATGTCTCAGCCATTACAACTAATAAACAGAACAAGTGTGGTTTGAAAATTAGTCCTCATAGTAAGAAATGTTTCACCCAGAGTTAGCATGGTGCTTATAGTCCGTAAACATTTGGTACCTGTCCCTGCATCCAATTTTCATTTACAAGGTCATTTATTACTTTCCACACCAAAAATAATTAAATGTTATTCCACTTTGTGAAGAACATCAATATTTGAAGAACAAACATTTTTAGATAATAATGTAGCCAGTTAAAACTACCATGGGTTCCTTGAAAGGTTAAACTGGTTAAAGGTTAAAAGACCGCAGTGTGCCTTTCAGAAGTCTGGCTTCACACCTATTACAGGGTCAACACTTTAGAGAAAATACAAGTGACATCCATGTGGACTTAAATAAAGTACTACCTATATTAAAACCCAACTCTATAAAATGGACCAACTAAGCAATTTAAAACCCTCTCAACATTTTATTATTTTTTTTTTAAAGTCACTCAGGAGGGAAGGAAGAGAAACTAATGGTTAAAACTAGAATTGATCATTAAAACAAGTACATGTGTAATTTTATTCGCATGCATTTCCTTTTCAGCTCAACGGGACTGCTCATCTGAAAAATTAAGGCTCCTACCTATGTGTCTGCTGGATCAGAGACTAAGGTCTCTGGGACTCATTTCTCTCAGTGGAGGAGTCAGTTAGCCCCAGTTTCTCTTTTTTCCCCTGTTTAATAAAGTTTGGAATGTCATTAATGCTTTGAGAAGTTTCAGTCATTAAAGTTTGTGAAGTGCTCTGAGAGCTTCCAACAGAAAGAGAAGTAGCAGCGCAAAAATCTACACACTCCCTGGCTAAGCTCACTGTGCCAATGCTCAGCAAAACTCTTTTTGTCTTGAAACTGTACAGGAGATCTCACATCCCTGCTCACATCCCATACTCTTCTCTGATGCCTCATTTCAGCTAGGTGAGAAAGACCATACTGTCAAAGTACCTTATCTCTTCTATCATGCAAAGCCAAGCAGAAGAAGTTTTGAAAGTATTTCAGGTATTTGCACAGCAGAGAAAGAAGAAATGGGTTGCCTTCTGTCAGGCTGGACTTTGCCGGTGCTCCTCTAGATCTCTAAAAGGAATAGTCAGCATTCCTGTCTTCTCCCTTTCATCCCTGGCATTTACTCACTGTGTGATCTGCCTGAATTAATGATTTGTCCAGCCGATGACTCTCCACACTAATTAGGAAAAGTACACTCCCTGGCTGGATGTTCTGATGTTACCTAACGGTTTGTGCATCATTGTTCTTAGGTGATGGGTTCTATAAGTAGTATCAAGCAAATATTAGTAATATCAGCACTGCATTTATAACCTCATTTTGGTTACGCCTGCAATAGATCACTGCTCCAAAAGTGAGAGCATGCCAGGTAAGAATTACGATAAGCTGTGATACTGTGCCCAGTTTGGGAAGTGACTTACAGAGAAAAAGCCTAATGACAATGTCACCTTACTGTACAAGCTGTACCAGGGATATTACTATTATATAGAGGGCACAGTACAAGCTCTTATCCTCATATATTTTATTAATTTCTTTCATGCTTCTGGTTCAGATAAAGAGGGGTTACTTGAAACACCATGTAGATACAGTATAATATGGCTGGAAATGCTACAATGCATTCATATTTCATTGACACTACTTCTAATCACAGCTAAGCACTTGCACTCCAGAAGAGGTACAGAGTCAGACAATGTCTTTGACATACACAGATTCTTCTCTGTCTTTCCTTTCAGCACATTTTATCTAGCCTAAGGAGGTCGACTGCTTATCTCCACAATGCATTTTCATCTTCTGCTACTGTAAGACTAAGCTTTTCTTAGCTCAACTATAAATGAATACATGTACTTTTTACATGTACTTTATTGGATACTAATTTGAATCTGGTCACTGACTATCAAAACTCCATTCTTTTGACTCACTGAAATAATTTAAGCTAATCTTGTGCAATAAAAAGCCAAGAATCCAATTTTCTCATATTTTACACAATAATATATTTATAAAAATATTGTCTGTGGAACATGACTATCAATATAGAGACCCTTCACTCCTGCTTATTCTGAAAAGAGAATGACTTTGCTTCCTATTCAGAATAAGTAAATAAAAAACGAGAAATAATATTTTCAAAATCAGATTGATATTACAAAACAAAATCCGATAACCATGAAAACTTAGTAATAGTGAGGCCCACCTGGGACTAACCTAATTATGAGTAATTACCCAAGAAGCAAAAGAGATGCACTTTTTGGCCCAGATTATTTGAAATGAGAAATCGTTGCTACAGTGAACTGACAAACTCTGATCCTGAATCTCAATTAGACTAAAGTTTTCTTTAGCCTTAATTAGCATGAAGTAGACACGAATCATATTTACAGATACTTAAAAGCTTTACATTGCTAGACTGGGATTGAAGAGCCTGAGTGCAAATTCAGTGCTGCTACGCTTTCTACTGCATACATCGCAGATACTTCAGCGGTCGCTTCCCACATTAATGAGGCACACACTGGCAAACACACAGCATGGTGTTCACAAATAAAACTTTGCTTGTAAGCATCCTCACTGCTATGTTTAAATATTGTAGGTTCTTGTAGAATACAAGGGAAGTAAGGCACTGGCAGCAGCCGAGATGAAACTGCCTACTATATTCCAAGATATGTAAATGTGTGATCTCAGAAAGAAAGGTCTTAACTTTTACCCTTACCTACTCAAGAAGAGCAGATTGCAGTATATAATTAGTAGCAGTGCCCAAGATATTTTTAAAACACAACTTTGAGTATTAATGGCTACTTTAAGCAACATGCCCAATTTTCAGCTGAATTGAAGCACGCTTGTGTAGCCACCAGCTCGATTGGGAGTGTGTCCACTGAAATGCTGACATTTCCAGAAATATTATAGGCAATTAGAAGTTACAGTGTAAACAATGTTAGGAGTTTTCTATTGCTTGATGCCCAGCACTTTCTTTAGTTGAATCTGCAGCCTCACCAGCTGGAAACCTGGCTGGCAGGCTGGCCACAGCCTCATCTGGTCAGTGTCCCAGATGCTGCCATACAGAGAACAAAGTCACTCAGCTTTTCATGATTTATACATTTTCAGAAGATACGAGCCATTTCTTTCAGATATGGTCCTTAGCAACTTCCATCCACATAGAATCATAAATGGTTTGGGTTGGAAGACACCTTAAAGATTGAGTTCCAACCTTCCTGCTGGAGGCAGGGACACCTCCTACTAGAGCAGGTTGCTCAAAGCCCCATCCAGCCTGGCCTTGAACTCTTCCAAGGATGGGGCATCCAAAACTTCCCTGGGAAACCTGCTCCAGTGCTTCACTACCCTCACGGTAAAGAATTTCTTCCAAATATCTAATCTAAATCTACACTCTTTCAGTTTAAAATTATTCACCCTTATTCTATCACCACAGTCTCTCCCCATCTCTCCGTGTAGGCCCCCTCTGGGTCCTAGAAGGCTGCTGTAAGGCCTCCCCAGAGCCTTCTCTTCTCCAGCTGAATAACACCAATTCTCTCAGCCTGTCTTCATATGGGGGGTGCTCTAGGCCTCTAATCATCTTTGTAGCCTTTCTCTGGACTCAATCCAACAGGTCTTTATGTTGCAGCTCCAGAGCTGTACACAGTATTCCAGGTGGGGTTTCACGAGAGTGGAGAAAAGGGACAAAATCACCTCCCATGATATCTTTGGTAGTGTACAATTTGATGCTGTTATATGTAATCTACTCAGGACAATAAATGTTGAAATCTCTGGGGAACAAGAGACAGTACAGAATGCTATGATGTGTATCATCAGCAAAGTACCTCCCATCAACACAAGATCTTGTGTTGCCCCAGCAGATTACCCTGGTTCCTGTACCACATCTGCATCTGAGATTGGAAGAAAACTACAAAGGTGCATTTTCCATGAAGACTTCACTGCTGAGGAATTCTCCATTATCTTACTAGCTCTATTCAGGACAGACAAGTAGTTGATTTCTTCTTCCAGAGGTATGTGGAAGAATACTTCTAAAAACATACACAGGTTGAAAATATTACTACCGCACATGCTGATTCAGCTCTGGTCTCCATCATGGTTTTGTGGAATTGACATCCTTTTTCTGCATGTTATGTAAGGTGTTTCTTTTTTTCCTAAAAATCATATATGTTTTATTCAGAAAAGTTTGATTATTAAGAACTTGGATGTTATCTCAGTATTTTATCTGTGCTCCCTCACCAACATGAATTAACAGCAAGCATCATGGTAGCTCACACCTCAGCATTTCATCTCTGATGATCTCAGCACTGTCCTCTAACACTAATTAAGCTTCACAGGACTCAGTTTAACCCGAGGCCAAAATGATTTTCTGCAAAAACAGTGAATAAACAGGAAACCCAGGAGAAGTCAGAAATTGTGATTTCCAGTCCACTGTTTGTATTTCCAGAGTATGTTCTGTCTCCATATAATCTATAAAACATTTTAAGGTATATATTCCATTACTTAGGACCTGCTGCTAAAGCTGCTCCATACAAACATAGTCTGATCAAAAGTCTACTCAAGTCAGTGAAGATTCCCAATGAATTCAGTGGTAAAAATTCACTGAAAGCACATGAAATAAAATGGAGGAACATTTTCTCTGACCTCACTATGACTATCAGTCTCTCAGTGGTTAAGACCCTAAGCTAGAGAGATAAAAATGGTGTCAAAACCAGGCTCTGACACTTTAAGAGGAGGGATGTCTTTTAGAAATCTTAATTTAGGATTAAACATGGTTACAGAACTTTATGAAAGTCCTTGGCCTCCCTGTTTTTGAAATCTAGGCATTAATGATGTTGACTACTAATTTAATCAAGTCTCCAAAAACTTATCAACTGAATGTTTGCTCCTCTGGGTCTCAGTACTTCCATACACTGTCACAAATAGCACAAAATAAGTTCTTCTTGTGGTAATTCAAAACATTATTTTCATTTGTATTTGTATCTCCACACTTTAATGAAACAAATTCCCACTCATACAACCAGACACAAACTCGTTTTCTGTCTTTGACACACACTGTGACCGGCTGTCCAGGCAGTTCAGCTGTAAGCTCTCCTATGCCAAGCCAAGTCAGGTTGGAATAAGTAAGACAAAGTCAAATAATAATAGAAATGTTAACGCTGGTTTAGTGAAGTACTGACATTTACAGTTTATAGTAGGTTGAAAGAATAAAGAAAACTGATAAAATAAAGGTACAAAATCACAGTAAGAGCACATTCAGAGTATGAAATACTCTAAAACAAATACACAAGATCCAGTACAGACTCAGAGGTTTGTTTTCCACCAACTACATTCATCTGTTACACACATTAACCCCTAATCCAATTATTTTGAGAGTGGGAAACACAGGCATGTTCTTTGTAAAGGACAGACCAAAACCATTATGGATATTCAAACCAGCAAGGTTATCTGAATATTCAATAAATTTATCTGCTCTACAAACTCCCTAGGAAATTTAAACATAATTGCTCTTCTAGGATTTGATCTTAAGAGCTACTGAATGCCAAAGACATACCGAGCATCTTTGACGCAGTTTGACCTTACAGCTCAGAGTGCTTGTGGAACTGCCTAGTAACCTACTCATTAAAACAACTGCAATATAATGTTCTCTGAATATTTCTCTATTTAAACTCTG
Source organism: Jacana jacana (assembly GCA_013400555.1). NCBI lineage: Eukaryota > Metazoa > Chordata > Aves > Charadriiformes > Jacanidae > Jacana > Jacana jacana. Next base: position 6,777 of record VZTM01007280.1, read on the forward strand.
TATATGCTGCGCAGTGAGATCTCACAGCCCACCACAGCCAACTACTTAACATAAAAACCAGTAACATCGTCTGTGCAATGCATCTTTTAATATATTCCGCAATGAAGCATTAAGATTAATTATTGCTCACTACTGTGAGGCAATGTTCATTGTAGAACTGAGAAGTTAGGCTAGAAACATGAAAATTCAAAAGATATCTCTTCTCTTCTGAGGGAAATATAAAGGCAAATATTTTCAAGACTTGGTCTAAGAAGAATGGCCTATTATGAATCAAGTCAGTAAGCTCATCAAGATCTGTACCTAAACCTGCTCACTTGTACTTTTTTTAGGGTTCAATTTGCAAACACTTGAAGATTAAAAAAAAGCATCTATGCCCTTTGCCCATTTTCAGTACAATATAATCTGTGAAGTCTCATAAAACCAGCAGACTCCTGCTTGGGCAACACCCTTTACCAAACATAAACGTGATAAATCTAACTTGACCCTTCTCAGCTGTTGTGTTTACTGACGTGCAATTCCAGAGATTCGCTGACACCCTTTATTTATAGGGAGTTATTCTCAACAGTAAATAATGGTTATGTCTTATACAAAGCTTTAGCAGGACTTAACTTTGATCTGATAGATGGTTCTGTTTCTAGATGAGTTACATTTTTTTAGGGCTATTTTAGGGCATGTTTTGCATCCTACTGCTAGCAAGTCTTCTGAGTATCTGCGTACTGCATTTGTCCTGTGACATAAAACCTTGGGATGTGAAGAAAAAGAACCACTGAACTGTAAAATACTCAACCAAAAAGCTAAATAAAAAGTAACCCAACACTCTACCTCTCAAACCCAGTTAAGCTACATTTAATTTAGTTTACTGATGTCCCACATCTGCAACCCAGTAAAGTTCACAATTGTTACATGGCACAGCTGTGGTTTAAAGCTTCTCTTTGCACACAACACACTGGCAGCAAAGCAAAACCCATTAACTTTTATATGCCTTTAACATATGGATTGGTTAGAAGTGTGAAAGCCCTGTGTCCTGAGTGAAAATATATAACTTCCCTTAACTTGACTGAAATTCTTACAAGCTACAAATTCTGATTCATCTTTAAGTAGAGAGATGATAATTACAGTGGCTTTCTTTCCAATTTATTTGACTTGCAGTTATCTCTCAGAGGTGAAAACACTAACACAAAATTATCATTATAAAAAGATTTTACTGTAGGACAACCTAGTAAAATCACAATGTATTTGAGTTTTTTGGTCAACTGTGAGGTGCAGAATTAAGAGAAAGAATCCACTAAGCCCAAATGGAAACATCCTATATTTCAGTGCATCAGTATGACAGACACCAAGCCAAAAGACCTGCCACTGTTCATTGCCAGATGAAGGACTTGCACCCAATAGGGTGCACAGTGACAAACACAACAGGTCAAATCACGGTTCCACTAAAAACAATGCCACCTATGATTTCAACTGGCCAAGCTTTCACATTGTGCCCAGTAATATTCATTCATGGGACTGAAATGCAAGAAAATCAGTTTGTTTCCCCTCAGTTTCTGACTCTTCATGAGGAAGATCTTCCTTGTCTCCAGATTGGAGAGACATGGATTTTTATCACTGGACCAGTTGATGGATAAGGAATTGGCTGGATGACCACAATCCAAGAGTTGCAGTCAATGGATTGATATCCAAGTCGAAAACAGTGACGAGTGATGCTCGACGGGGTTGGTATTGGGACCAGTGCTGTTTAACATTTTTTTTGGTGACAGTAGGATTGAATTCACACTCACAGCATGTTTGCTGATGACACCAAGCTGTGTGGTGCAGTCGACAGTGGAGGGAAGGGATGTTATCCAGAGGGCCCTAGACAGGCTTGAGAGCTAGGCCTGTGCAAAGCTCATGAAATTCTACAGGGCCAAGTGCAAGGTTGCACACATGGGTCTGGGCAATCCCAAGCACAAATACAGGCTGAGCAGAGAATGGATTGAGAGCAGCTCTGAGGAGAAAGACTTGGGTGTGTCAGTTGATGAGAAGCTCAACCTGACCTGGCAACGTGCGCTTGTAGCCCAAAAGGCCAACCATATTCTGGACTGCATCAAAAGACGCATGACCAGCAGGTTGAGGGAGGTGACTCTCCCCTTTACTCTGTTCTCATGAGACCCCATCTAGGGTACTGTGTCCAGATCCGGGGTTGGAACTAGATGATCCTGAAGGTCCCTTCCAATCTATGATTCTACGAATCAACTGCTATCAAAGTTACAGAGAAATTAACATTGAGATAGTAGCCTTGTCACCAAGGAGTGGTGAAAAACAGTTCTTTAAAAGTGATTTTGCAAAAGGCCCTTATTCTCGTGTTCTTTAGTGTGAAAAAAAAAAAGCCTGAAACACTTTTTTCACATTCTCACTCAGCACATGGTCCATGAGTTGTTTGGTTTTGATGGTTTTCTTTATGAGATGTACATTGTTTATAATTACTTTTTGTCTGAGGGCTGCAAGCAGAGCTGGAAACTCAAAGGCACAAAGAACACACACTAAAAATCATTACTGAGGAGGAGAAATGACCTTTAGGCAGACTAATTATAATTAATTTGTTTTGGGGAAAAAAAATCTATTTTCCTCCTATTTTGGGCAAAAAAATATTTCCTGTGTCAAAACATCACCATTCTAACTCTTCTGCGAAGATCAGGAAAACTTTCATCGTAGTTCTTTTTGACAGATGAAGCTCCATGAACAAGGAGTGTTCATTAGGGATGGATGATATATTGATACTACATCACTCTGAATGTGTGAGCAACACTCAATGCTACCATAATTATTAGACATGATGTTGCTCTTGTAACAGCGATGGTGCCCAGCTCTGTATTTATTCCATGGCAGCCAATCTCCAGCCCCTACAGATCCTCAAAGCTAGGACATGGACGTGGAAACAAGTGACAAATATGGAAGCAATTGGGAGAATTGGTAGGTTAAAACAGAGTATGTTCGTTCAGTCTTGAGGTTAAAGGTCTCTAGAAAGTGCAAACAGATTCCAATGTGTGCCAAACACGCCTAAGTTTTCCCTGAAAGAGGACAAAACATGCTGCACACACTAAAAAATTAGTGTTTAAGTTCTGATGTCTCATATCAGTAACTGTGCACTCTCTTAGCCATAAATTACTATTACAAATATATATTTAATGCCCTGCTGTTAATTTCTAACCCTTTAAACTACACAGTCTGCTACTGTGAAATAGAAGCATTTGTTAAGCGGGGATAAGTATATTTGATAAATTACAGGGATTAACATGATCTTAAATTAGTAAAAGAATTTAGCCTTTTAAATATTTATTTTCTGGCTGCTGCTCAGTTTTTGACAGCAGATCACATAACAGTTATATAAATATACTTCAAACAGAGGACCTTCTCAGGGTGGGAAAGGCATCTTTTTGTTCTTACTGGTATTTAAGAACCACGTTTTCAGGAATTGTCAGACCCGCGTTACCGGTCCCAGATCCCCTCTCGCTTCTGGGACAGCACCACCTAGTGACTCTCACCCGTACTAGAGACTGTGCTTGGCAAAAACCACGGGCGCTGCACATTCCAGAGCGAGTTGCAAGCAGATGTGAGAATGTGCTGTCACTCAGCTTCAAACAAAGCAGCAGAGATACTGGCAGAAGGCTCATTTCAAGTCAGGGTTACCCGGAGAGATGCAATATGGCTTCCATGTAAATTATTAACTTTTTGCATCAGTCAGTTCTTTACAAAAAGCCAGATAAAATTGTATCAAGATTATGAATATTAATATGTATTTTTTTTTCTGGTGTGCTTTAGGAATGAAGTACATGTTGAGTGGAAGGAAGAAAGCTAAGAGGCAAGAACAGTGTATGAGGGGACATTTATGCAGTCACTGTTATTCTGTTTACAAAAGCCTCTTGGTAGAAAGTTGAGGGAATAGCATTGTCTTTCTTCACTGAGCAGAGATGAAGCAGCATTGCCAGCGATACCTTCTGTTCTCAGCCAAACCTTTCATTTGTCTTGCAAGCTGCCAAAACTAAACCTGGCAACAATCTGATTTTAGAACACAGCAGCCCCAACACAGGATGCGAGTGCCAGTTACCTTATACAGCTGGAAAAACTAGAGTAAAATCACAAAGACTTTTAAAAAATAAGAATGACATAAGGGTTTTAAGCTAATTTTATAAAACCATGTGCAGGAGCATATTCATAGTTATGTTTTTAACAAGATGTCCTGTACCAACATGTCAGAAACACAAACAACACTCAACTTGCTGTGCACTCCCCATGGAAAGGTAAATGTTCTACAAGGGGAGGCAGAAAGCGGGTAACTGATGTAAACAGGAAACAAGGAAGGAACATGAGAGACAACACAAAAAAGTGGAAATACATCAACATGGTAACTATACATGGTAACTATAAACAGCAATGACAAGTATCTTCTTGCTGAACCTTCTGTGCACCTTGAGCAAAATACCCAAGGTCAATCCTGCTGCCACTGAAAATAACTCTACAAAGTCAGAGAAAGATGAGTATACATGAAAGCATCAGCATTCTGATTTAAAAATAGCAATAAAATAAAAAGTGTAATATTTACAATAATTGGGTCTGGTAACTGGGACAAAGCCCCTACTGTGTTTCATTCTGACAATCCTTCCAAGGTATAAAATGGCTAGTAAAAAGGGGTGTAGGGGCACATTTGACCAGATGTGACCTTTCCTTTTTGCTTTGCTTGATCCATCCAGCATGAGTAAAAGAATCTCTTTTACCAGTTAACACAGACTCGAATGTCAGAAGCAGACACAAAGATTCTTTGTTCCCAACTTGGGCACAAACCAATCCTACTCCATCTTGAACTACATCCCCCTCCATCTAAGCTCGTCATAGCTCACAAAAGAAAAGAAAAGATCCTCATTGGATCCTCACCTCTCAGAACCTCTAAAGGCGTAAATTGGAGGGAATGTAATACAGAGCCTTCTAATTACAGGAAAAGATGAGAGACATTTTAACTGGAAACTATGTAGAATATAAACAGATATTTTGCTATCACTTTTACATGTGCAAGGAAGACTCTAATAAATGTTTTTCTCCAAATGTTCTTTTTCAACATGGAAATTGCAAGAGAAGTTGAAGGCATCACCAGAGGCTGGACTGAGCTATTGAGGTTCCAGAAATTCCAGACTGCACTGCCACACAAGCACAGAATTGGCATCTACAGCCCATGTACAACAAGCTTACACAGCACTACTTGCTGCATACACATTTATTTTTCCCTAAAAACAAAACAGCCTCATTTGTAGATGCCATATCAGATCACAAGAATTTTGCGATTTAATACAATCCATCATATTTAGATCATTCCTTACTATTACATCTTTTTCTTATCCATCGTGGAAAAGGATACTTAAAAACTGTAGAAAGTATTGAGAAATGTGTACATTTGTTGGCTTGTTTGCATGTATACTGCAGAACTGTCATTTGTATAGGTTACTGGTATACTGGCGTCTATCCATGAAGCAATCAAACTTCATCTGGCTGTTTTATTTAGCTCTAGATCTGCGTACTTTCATGTAAGTCATCATCAACAAGCTTTAAATCAACAGAATTAATTCATTCTAGCAGATTAGTGTGTGTTTTTCATCATTTTAAGAAGCTTTATGTATATTGCATCAATACATCTAAATAGATGGATATTACCTCGAAAACAACTTGATCTACATTACATGACTTATGAACTGTAAAACACAACACTCAAGGTTCTATCAACTAAGAGCTGTACTTAGTAAAGGGCTAAGAACCAAGAAACCCCCACATTCTAATCCTGCTCTGAGAACAAGTTCTTGCCCTGCACCTCAGGTAATCTGCCATTGCCTGGAATGAGGGATGAATCTCACTTCCTCAGTTTTTTAGAATTCATGTCCACATATTTAAAAAAAAATAGGATCATGACATTTTAGATCTAGGAAACATTAAACAGCAAAGCTGAAAAGGAGTTTTAAAAAATTATCCAGAAACAACTAGAGTTTTAGAGGAGTAGGTAGCTGAAGAAGTTGCAAAGTTAGTAAAGCTGTGCAGAAAATACCTGTTTTTGTTAATGGGCTAGAGAACAGCTGCTGAAGAAGTTTGTTCTCTGAAGTTCGCAGCACCACAACTATGTCAGCAGGAAGAGTGTCTCTGTTCTTCTCAAGGAATGTACAGGCATCATATAATACCTACCATGGGAAAAAGAAACAGAAAAGTTGTCAAACAAGGCTTCCTCCAAACTACTACGTTCTTTAAAACATGAACAGTGAAGATGACCAAGCAGACCAGTTAGTTTGGCTCTGACAAGCCGATGAATGTAGCTGTACAGCTACAGCAGCATCTTCACAATGTGAAATGGCTATAAACAGCACCTATATTCATAGCGTGTCACTGCACATCAAATTGGGTTAAATGGCTTAAATCGTGTTGTATTATACTTTGTCATGTCAAACTATGGTATACGGGAAGCAATATAATAGAGACACCTCATTACAGCTTAAGTTGACAGTTTATGTGTAAGAAGAAATGGTGCTCAGGTGGCCACCATCTATTTGTTGATCTATAACTAGACCTGTTGGAGGAACGGGAGTAAGCTGCACAGGTACATTAAAATACGCTTCTTGTTGCTTCGAAAATGATAGTAGAAAACCAAAACTTCGTACGTTTCAATTATTTTAAGTGTTCTTGTAACAAATTAATGCCTGGCTATTTGGATTCATATAAGAATCTGTTAATTTTGCTTAACTTTTTTTTAATTGCAGCAATTTTTAGAACTGTTCTATTATAGCTAGCAATATTCCTCTCCAGCCCAATTCCACTGGAGTCCAACCATTTACGCAGAAACTGAATGTTCTCTTGCAACAGAGAACAGGTCAGTGGTGTTTTTATCAATTGGTCATTTGGGTACAAAGAATTTACTAAACCTATGTAAAAATTTATAGTTATTCTTAACCAGACAGAAACCTGGACAAAGTTTACTAGAGCATATATTAAAATTATCTTAAAAGACTTATAATGACTTATAATCTCGCCAGAGATGAGACTTCATCGATAACTATATAAAGCATGGCTATTCCACTCTGATTTTGTCCATAAACAAAGATTCAGAGCTCATGTTATGTGAAACAACTGGACCTTTATTCCACATATAAAATAACACATGGAGTGCTGAGAACAAAAGAAGTTAGGAGCTGCAGAGTACAAGAGCACATCTGTGCCAGCGAGCTCCAGCCGTTCCAATACTCTGTATCGTTAAGTTCAACTACAGTGTTT
>VZTM01007282.1:1592-23204 GCA_013400555.1 Jacana jacana
AAATGCTCATTTATGTTTGACTATGAGTCTGTTCTTAGATCCATATGCACATGCATAAAAGAAGTCTGCCTCTTGTAAACTGCAGTTTGCTTGATATATGCAGTTTTTCTAGCTTATCAGATATCATTATGCAGAAGACTTCCATTCTCTTCATTTTTTTCTACAATGCAGCACTGCATAAGCATGTATTCTATATTCAATTTTTTTCACACCGTATTTTAAACTTAATTTTTTAAACTTTAAAAATAATAATGAAGATCTCCCACTGGATTATGTTTAAAGATCATAATCAGATTTGTGTCTCATGTGAGATTTTTTTAAAAATCATTTTATCCTTCTATTGAAGTTAGAGAGCATATTCCATGGCACTATTCTTTCTTAACAAGAACAAATTAACTTCTAAGAGTAGGGCAAGCAGAATACTTGCATGTTAACAGGTAATGCTGTCCACTGTATAAAAGGGAATTTCCCACAGAAACAAAAGTACCAAGGTTGATCTAGCTTTTTATGATTCTTTTGCTAAGCAACGTGTAAAAAATATGGGACCACAAGTTATGATACCAGTTAAAACAGTATTTGTTTTGTTTTAAGCATTCCTTTGCATTATATGTGAACCCAAATAGTACAATACTATGTAGCTCAGAAAATAAAAGAATCGGTCCTTTCTCTTTGTCCAAATTGAACAGGATGTTGACTAGCAGCAAGAGGTGATGAAAAATAAATTGCATTCAGAAAATTCCATCACTTTAATAATTTAGGGCATAATTAAAAATACAGAATATTTGATTAAATCTTTTAATGAGTTTTAGCCTACTGTCTCTATCTAAATACAAGGAGGATTTGCCACTGAAATCAAAAGTAGTTTTGCAGTTCACCTCAATGAAGTCCAGGATTTGCACATCAGATTTTGTAACAGTAATACACACACTGATCTAGAGTAGCGGATGCATAGGCTTTGCCTGAAAATTAAAGGCTGGAAAAGAAAGGGTATACTGCCTTGGCAGCATAATTCACAGGCTACATTATCTTGCCCAAAGGTTAAGTGCCCTCAGACTGCAAAAAAAGCTTTAGTTATTTTCTCATAAAATGCAGCATGTGATACAGATATTTAATGGTCTCTGCAGCTGGTGAAGAGTTACTCTCAGAGGGCTGGGAGGTTCACTAACTTCCTTAACTTTTAAATACTTAATGGACCTCCCCAATGAAGCTAGAAATCTTGTGAGACCAAGCTTTTAAAAAATACCCAGTACTGTCTGTTTCTATCCAGATGAGACGTACCAAGAGAGCAGCTTACATAATTAGATCCATAGTTGATTCTTATTTTCTAAACTTGCAAGATATCCTTGAAATTCTGCAATACCAGATGCTATTACTCAGACATTATTGATTACAGTAAAGATTCATTTTGAAACAGACAATTCAGTTACAGTTAGGACTTGAGTCACACTTCTACCTTGTTATACTTAAAGATCACATCCATTAGTAAGCCTTCCCAAATCCTGTGGGCTGCTCTGCCCATGGAGTTCAGAGTGGCTGCACAATAGTATACCTTCAACCCTGACATTTCATCACATCCATCACACCCTGCATCATAACACTTGTAAATTAAGCCTGTATCTTTCCTTGCTCATGAAAACAAAAGAAAAATATCAATACTAAAACATTACTGACTGACATAGCCATTGCATTGTTATAACAAGGACTATCACCATAGTATACCTACAAAGAATCCAAGCAGCACAACAATAGCAGGACTGATGAGCCAAAGGTGAAGGAGCCATATTGCACACTGTGGAGTGGCAGGACTGGGGGTGGATGGTTGAAAGGGCAGAGACCTCTTTGATTCCTGGTATGAAAGTTATATATGCCAGTCAGTAGTATAATCTGGGACTGTTCTCTTCCTTCTCCAAATATGCCATAATTTCCCAGGCCTCACTGATAAAACCACCATGCATATCTAATTTAATTCAACTAGAGTCTAGAAGTAATCCATATACTCTTTAAAAGGCTCAAAAATTAGATAGACAAAATTTAACTATAAGTGAATTAAAGGCTTGCTAGTATTCTAGACTGGAAATAATCTAGAGTTAAACTAGACCATGAAACTGAAACTGCTTAGAAATAGTAATGGATCTTTAATTGTAAATAGGTGGAAAATATCCACTCTTACTGTACCAATGCCTTCTACAGTTTGTCAGAAGGTGTCTTGGGATCTTCTGAAAGTGGAGGCAAGTGTACATGGAATTCAGCCCTTCTCAAAGAGTAATAATGATAATTTTTATTCCATTTGTGGTATCCCACAAGAATCAATTTTCTCCGGTCCTTTAACATACTACTCGCAATCGCCGAAGTGAATTTGTCAGATTATCTAGACTAATGTGTCGATAAAACAATGATATTCAGCTCTTCTTATGTTTTACCACATCTCCAGTATACAAAGTACTTAGATAAGATCAGCTAATTTATAAAAAACCTGCCTGCATTTGAATCTAAATAAGATAGAGTGCTGAGGGGCAGAGGAAGGCTTTAGGAAGAATTTGCAGGAAAGTGCAGTCTTTGATTGAAATTGTTGGCCCCAAATTAGCCAGTTCAATATATAGCTTGAGGATATTTGGATTTCTTGATGCAGCTAAGTTACATAGCACTATCCATAAGTAGCAGATTCTATTATCACTGATTACTGCTGCAAGGCTCCATCCCATCTTGGCAGATGAAGCCCAGTCTTTGGTTATTTACACGTGTCACCTCTCAGCTGGATTACAGCCATGTAGTTCCTGGGCATGAAGCCATCACACCTTAGGAAACTCCAATTAGTACAAAATGCTGTAATACATGAGCTGCCCTGAGCAAATCTATCCTCTCTTACAGTGACTTCTTATTGACTCTTAAATCAAGGGAAATTCTCAGTTTACTTTTAAGATAAATAATATACTTAGCCCAAAATTTTTAGAAGAGTACGTAAAATTCTGGGATCCACAAACTTAAAATACAGCGGCACCCTTTCAGTAACATAATGCTCAGAAAGACAGTTATAGCTTGCCTACCTCGAAGATAGAACATCCCAGCAATGGAAGACAGAAATTAATTAAATGTGCATTTCTGAGATCTTACAATCTCTAGCAAATACATATTGTTATTAATAAAAAAAAGAAAAGGGGATAAGAAATGGGAGGGGAAAGAGGAGGGGAGAGGAAAGGGGGAAAGGGGCATGGGAAAGAAAACAAAAGGAAACAAATGGAGACAACACTGACAATAATACTGTCAAGCTCGTAGCCTCCACTACACATGCTTTCTTGCCCTTAGGGACAATATTTTGTGAATAAAAATGAAAATTCAATAAGAAAATAAAATAATAAAAATTAAACAGACGTTTCCTAATAACCTACTGAAAGGCTCTCACAAAAGATTAATGATTGCCACACAACACCTGTATAGAACTAAGAGTATGGACTACCTGACCATTTAGTCATGTTTCCAGTCATTTAGTTGTTTTTCTTCCTGCACATATTAAATCTGTGGGGTAAAAGGGACATTATTCCTTTAATGAGCAAATTCTTTATAAAACAGAAGGTGCTAGTGTAGTGACTTTATTACTGAGTGTTCACTGTCATCTTTCTGAGAGAAGCCCAGTTCCTGATGGTCAGATGTCTATCTCCAAACTGATACCACCGCTGAAAACCTCAGAATACAGGCCACAGGACACTGGCACCCTCGCTTTCTCTCTTTTGACGGTTTTCCCTCCTAGTGCGGTGAGAGAGTTAGTGCTGGTGCAGTAGCAGAGGCTGCCTGTGCCGCACCTGCTCCCGCGCCAAGCACAGGGCTGTCGTCTGCAGAGTTACCATCCGGCACCTTTCAAAAGCACTAAATTAACTCCAAAAGAAAGAGATTCCTATTGCAACTGCGACGCACAAGGAAATGATGCCAAGTCTATGAATGATGAGTGTTCTGCTTGCCATGTTGAAATTGTTTGTCCTGTTGAGCACATCCATAAATTAAGCAGCTGTTATTTTTTTTCCCAATTAAACACAGCCCTTACAATGCATAATAGGTCATTCACATGTGTATCTAATCTGTCTATCCTCACTAAACAAAAGGCTAGATTCAGGCTTATATACAAGGAGTTGGTTGTAGTACATTCATTTAAAAAAAAATAAAATTAAAAGAAAATAATTATGTAGAGCTGAGTCTTTAAAGGATTAACATTGGGAAAATCTCCAGACCAATAAAAGAAGCAAAAATAAGTGAGTCTACACTCCAAACTCGATGGCAAAACTCCCTCCCAATCCTCTGTGCTACTCCAAAGGATAAGAAAAGCTTATGTGTAATTAAAAATAAGCATGTATTTGTATTTGCTAAGCTGACCTCCAGACCACATATGCTTTTTCAATAAAAGCCGTACAAAATGCTTTGCTAATTTTTCGTCTTAGTATTCAGCTGGTATGCACTTTCCTTTGGACAGGTGAAGATTGTGTCATAGGTCATTAATCAGATATCCTTCCCCTCATGTACAAGAATACATGGTAATTGATCAGTGATCCTTACATCTTTTCGAAGTCACTGAACAGCAAGAGTTCAACTTTTCCTAGAACCTAAGAATCTGAATTTCATTACAAACAAGCCACTCTCCTGCTGCTGAAAGGCTGCATTAGATAACTCAAAAGGAAATGTTGGAATTCCATGTTGTGTGCAGAGTGGCCTGTCCTTTGAATGTATTTATTTCTTCCCTCCACTCCACTCCCCCACTTCTGTACCAATGAAAGAGCACATTCAACATTTATAACCTTGAAAGTTGCCTACAGTAATCACCTTCACTTTTATTCATATGAAATGTGATTTTCTGGGTGCTTTTATTCAATAATTTGTGATCAGTGATATCTTGGAGCAAAAAGTTCAACAGATAAGGATGAAAGCACCATGTCAACAAGAGTGACCCCTTCCAAACTGGATTCTCCAGTGCAGCTGAGGTGAGCTCACTAAAGAATGCAAATGGGAAATGAAGACAGGGTTGAGGATAGAGTGTGTAACAGACTCGGGTTCCTAACTTAGGTCTCATCCTGGGGAGACAGTCATTTAAGAGCTTAAAAGCAGGTTAGTTTCAGCTGTACCTCTTTGTCACACACTGACGCTTTTGAAGGGAAGCACAGCTGTTGTAGGACAAGGAACATTTCCAATCCTCATCTTTCTCTTTGCAGTCAAGGTGAACTGACTGAACTTACCTAATGTCTGTATTATTTAATATCCTGTTTGGCTTGGAAACTGTTCATGCTATTGCTATGTAATGGCCAGGCCTCCAGGGCACTGCTTGCTCTTTTCTCTGCAGGTTTGGAGTGGATAAGGGCTCATGAGACCACACCAATTCAGGCAGGACACAGCCAAAAACTCAAGGAAGTCTGGGCAGGTCTCAGACTCCATGCATGGTCTTGGTGTAGTAATTCTCTAGGCACTTCTTAATGGAAGAATTCCTGCCCATAGGATTTCACACCTCCCCAGGAGCACCTGGTTTATTAAAAATGACAAAGAGCTCCCACAAACTGAAAAGGAACTGGGAAAAAATTCATTAAATAAAATTGAAAAGGCTAGTTTGGTGATATTTTCACCGAAGTTTGCTATCGTTGCTGATTTTACAGATCAGCAACCTTTTAATCTGCCAGAAAACTTTGTCTCCTGCTGGGGAGAAATGGGATTTTTTCTAAAGAAAATAAAAGAAGGGAAAAGAAAAAAAAAAAAAAAAAGAAGACATTTTCTAAAAGATATTTTACTGAAACTGTTGGCAGCTCTAGTAGTTGGTGACAATTGTGTCTGAGAGAATAAATCAATGACATTTTTCTCAGGTGACAATGTTCTACTCTGTCTCCTGGCGTTATTATCTTTTCATTGGACTTTAGGACAGTACAGAAAAGAGCGAAGAAAGGATTTTTATCAGAACAAATAAAGGACAAAAGCAACTGAATTAAGACCTTCTACATGCATCTCTCCTTCCCCAAATCTTCATTGTCTGCTTTGACTGCAAGGATGTCAAATGGGGATAGCTTCCTGGTGGAGCTGCTTCAGGGCCCTGGTAGGTCTGGGCACCATACCAACAGCCACTTACTCTCGCTGCTCATCCTCTTCCACTCTGATAATCACAGCAGCAGGTTGATTATTGGGTTGTAAAATACAAGGGATTTAGTGCTGACTGCAGCACTGAGTGCCTCCTCAAATTCCTCATTGCAGATCATTTTCAAAAAATTTGTCAAGGGTCTTGTCTGAATTGTATTTTCACATAGTTAATCCTCTGTCTGTGCAGCAATCTGTCCCTGTCCCACCTGCACCTCAAAGCACACTCGTGGCTGACCTCCACGTACTCCCTACACGTTTATCAGGATGCAACCCACTTGGCGGGTCCTGACAAGTACTTCTACAGACAAATGTGGACTGACCACAAAGAAAAGTAAAACAGTGAGGAAATGAAAAAAATCTAGAGGAGGTAATATGAGTTTATTGCTGACAGACTTCCCCTAAGTACACCCTGCAATGTGGAAAAGAATAAGAGATATCTCTGACTTCAGGCCCTGAACTTTGTCAGGGTTCATAGAAAAATTCACTGGGAGCCAAGCTTAGCAGTTGATGATAAGGACAACTTAATAAAATGGAGGATGAACTTAACTGGTGCCTAATAGTAGTAAGTAGACCAAGTTCTGACAAAGAGAAAATAGTGTATTAAAACACAAGTTATCTGCTTGCCCTTAATACCAGGGAGAGAAATAGTTGGAATTTTCCCTATCCATTCTCTGTCTAGCCTGTTCGTGTGCTGCATTTCTGTTTTCCTTTCGTTCTTTTTAATTATGGCTGGTGAAACTGTTGTCATCTTTGATCCCACTTGCAACCATAATAAAGGTATTTATTCCCTACAGCTAAAATTCGTTTTGTTTTGTTTTCCTGCTCTTCCTCCAATGCCTCACTATTTGCAGAGCTGAAAAGGACCACAAATAAATGCCTAGAAATAGGGACAGAACAAGGGAAAGATAGCACAGGAATGTATTGTGGTTTATCTTGACAGACAACAATACTCTTCTTAGGTCATGTTTCCATTCTGAAAATTAAGTACAGTGGAAGACAATGAAAGTATTTTGTAAAGGAAACAAAGATTGTATTATTCAAGAAGGAGAGGAAGTGGTACAAAAATACCTCAGGAGTAGACAAGAAACAAAATGTCAAGTACTTCAATATTTATTTTTGGAAGCTCTATCATTTTGTTTTTAATTAATATCTAGTAACTTCTCTCTAACAAACAAAGCTTTCTTCCATACTCCCCCTCAAACACAGGCCATTTCCATTACGCATTAATTTCCCTAAGTATTTGTAACAGAGACCTTTCCTAGTAAGACAACTGATTTATGAAAAAGAAAAGAAAAGAAGAGAAAAGAAGAGAAAGGAAGAGGAAAAAGCTCACAGTGCAGCTGAACTGAGAGAAAGGACTTTGTTCTCTCTCACTACTGGATCAACTGACAGTCAAAAATAGAGGTGTTCTTTCATCTGAAGGACAGAAGATTAGTTAGCAGAATTCTATGAAGTTTTCAGGTGAATTCAACTAAAGGTAATTGAAGTCAGTTACTTAACAAAGAATATAAAAATCTATTAAGTTTCTTGGCTGAAAAGCTGTGAGAAATGTATGAATACAAACATGGTTCAAAGGTAAGAGAAATGTGTAAATATAGACCTTTGAACACAGAGTATTTTTGTTTCTGTAACAACATTGTGCGATGCAGCAAATAGTCTTTATACAATAACATGGCCAGCTCTGGCTGTTGTTCATAACCTTTCTTTACGTACATTTTAAATAGTCTCCATAACCTGCAAAGTAACAGTGGTAGTTGCAATCTTTTGTCAAGTGGCATTTCAAAGTTACTTTAAAATAATTTCTTTCCTGTGTTCACATCATTGCCTTGTGTTCCTAGGAAATAGCTGCTGAAGAAGACACCTTCATACTCACATTTATTCCTTTTGCTTGAGTGTAAAAAAGGTTTCTTACTAAACTTTGCACTGAAAATTATGACTTTCTCACTAGTGATCTACTTTACCATATTTCGAATATTTTGCTACAGATTTAGAAGCCCATTCTTTGTTCTGAACTACAGACTTATTATCTTATAATTAGTTCTGATTAAAACAAGATTATCATCTCACTTAAAATGAAGTGTATGTGAAGGGGTGACACTCCAGACTTAGAGCATGACTACACCTAGGCTCCACTACTTAGTTTTTAAGTCTCAAGGTTATTACTAAGCATCTGAGAAGCACACAGAGGAGAAAAGAAGAGGGGAAAAAAATAAAAATCCCTGTTCCTCATTTTCTTAAATTCAGAGTGTTTTAGTATGGCAGTGATGCACTGACAAAATATTGTAAGGAATAAATTCTTTATAAGCACTTTCTATTTAAAATTCTGTATTCTCTTTTTCTTCAGATAACAGCTACTGAAAAACCAGCCCCATATTGTAATACTGAGTAGCGAACAATCACTATCACCCCCAGGCATTCTCTATGTAATGTGGTGGAAGCTTGTGTTTAAACACGTTCTGCAAGTCTGACACATACATGGTATACGGTAAGTGTCTGTCATGATCATGCTATCCTAGGGCCAAAGACTCTGAACTACTGCCTTAACCCGCAAGGTAAGATTTTTGAAGATCAGGATTGAAATACAGTACCCATGGGGAATACTAAAGATACTGTTACCCTAGGAATTCATTACTGGGTTATTCAACTGTGTTCTTATCACAAATACTAAAAATAAAAATTCCTTAAAATTACATAGAAGTTACTGGAACAAAAATGTCAAAATAGTTTTTACTCACAAGATAGGGAAGGCTGAAGGCTTGCGTCTTCTGGCAACAGGCAGAAAGCTCCTTCTCTACCTACAGATTTACAATTGCAAAATTGGTTCAGTTCCCCAGTAGAAGTCTAGGAGAAGAAACCTCTGTTTGGGACAGCATCACCAGAAGAATGCAGCAGGTGACAGTAGTGGGAGACCTTCTCCTGCAGGGACAGTGACGTCTATCTGCCACCAGTCTCACTGTGCAGGGAGGTTTGTTGATTACTGGAGGCACCACAAGGCCATCCAAGCAGTGGAGCAGAGACCCAAGAGGTTATGCAGTCTCTTTCCTTGGAGATTTCCAAGGACCAAATGAACAAAGCCCAGAACAGTCTTGTCTCACCTCCAGCTGGCCCTTCTTTGACCTGGCAGATGGACTAGAGACCTCCTGAGGTTCCTTCCAATCTGAATTATTCTGTGAGTCCATCAGGCCAGGAGAACATATTGCTCAAATTACAGGCAAACTGTGCTCTTCCATCTTTCCTCAGCTATAGTGGCATTAGACCATGTGCAAAAAAAATGGTGTAAATTAATGCCAGCCATCAAGGATAACTAGCTGGCAAGAGAAATTTGTACAAAAGAGAGAGGGAGATATAGAGCAGTTCCTCCTGCAAGTGTATAATTACAATGTCTTTGCTTCGTAGCTACAGGCCAGGACATTTTCAGCACTGCAAGAGATTTTATGCTTTAAAATACATCTCACATACACATCAGCAACAAGATTCACCCTAGTTTCAGTAAAAAATAATAAAGCCATAATGAAAAGCAAGGGCAACTGTTATATATGTGGCAGTACATCACAGCTGTGATACCCAAAAGCAAGAGGCATAGATAACAAGTGCAATAGCAGGTTCTGTAGTCCTCAAATCAGTGATAGCAGTCACTGATGTTGCTAGCCCTCACTCTTTACATCCCAGTTTAACATATTCTCACTTCAGTTATCCCCACTCAAAAAACCCTTGGTTTGCTCTACTCAGCCTCTAAGCAACCTTTCAAGGAAGGACCCAAAGACTTTCTAAGACCATCTTTGAAACTTGCTCCAGGCTCTTACCCAGGAAGCAACAGTGCCAATGCTCTCTGTGGGGGAAAAAAAAAATAATCCAGAGGAAAAATATGGGATTTGCAGCAGCAGACCAGCACACTGTGTCCCTTTTCCCTCCATGCTCAGGAGAAGGCTAGGTATGGAGTGAGCTTTGGTGGATGGACATGCTCTAATCCCAGGTACAGGGAGCAGCAAAGAGAGGCAATCGCAGGCACCTGGTGTCAGCATCAACCCATTGCTCTGATTCTCTTCCCCATCCTATTTGTAACCCACCATTAAGTGCTACAATGGTCCAAACTGGAGAGGTAGTATTTTACACACCCTTTTGCCTTTGCTCTGCACTGGCATAAAAAACTGTGTTATGCCTTTTAGAAGCTGTATCAATGATTTAAATGACCCCTTTTGGGAATGAACCCACTTTATCTCCCTCTGCTTTCCTGACGTGAAATCTGCATGCCTGGAGTTGCATGCTGGCCCAGTTTCCCCACTGGTGACCAAATAGTATTTTAGCCAAACTGCTTCAATGGTCAGACTGTTAAAAGGGCAGAGTAAACAACAATTACTCATTTTTGTTAGGAAGCTCCCTTCCCTTCCCATGGAAAGACACTGTGAGCAAATCAATACTAGCTGAACAGAACAGCTAAGTGTAGTAGCTGTACAGATAATTGTAGTCCATATCTTTTAAAAATTACTAATGTAAACCTCTGTCCATAAATAAATATTTATGACAAAATATCATTTTAGTTGGAATTGTTTAACTGATAATTTAAATTTCATAATCAAGGCAAACAATTCCCACAAGCACAGACTGAAATGTAAACACTGCTTTTGGTGATTCTACCTGAAGAATGCTCTAGCACAAATTTCAAAATAAGAAAAAAATAATAAAAAGGATTATGTGATATGATGAATATGATGAGATGTTGTTCGACCATTGGTATAGCAGTTGAAATATCAATAATCTTTATTTTCCAATAAATACAACTGCTAATGAGAAATTTCAGTTGAACTAAGATGCCTGCATCTTGTTTATTCACTTTATGTATGACTCAGTACTTTTACCAGTAACTTAATCCAGGCTTTCTAGGCTCTGCTGTACAAGGAGTATCCAGCTGGTGTTGCTAAGAGGGATTTTAGCAAAGGTTGGCACTGAAAAGTTTGGGTTTTTTTTTCCTTCTCTGACATAGAATCCATGGACGACTTGAGGGTATTCCCATGATCTATACATTTACAAAATCTAGCACAGGCAAGGTCCTGATCCATGGCTAAACCCCAAGCATTTTGGTAATACATAAATATAATATACTTTTTGCCTCTCTTTTTGAGCAACTTTATTTCTAAACTAGGGATAGCAACACTTCGTGACCTCGAAAGAGAGTTGCAACATTGCACTAGTATCTTAAAAGACTTCAACAGTGTACATCAAGCAGAAAAGCTTATATATAAGCAAACAGGTAGTTTATTTGTACGTGTCTACAATGTCACATTATAATCCTAATGAAAAAATGTCAATGTCAGAACACCCACTACGACACTTTTCATCCTTGCTGGTAGTCTGGGAAGAATTTACAAGGACAAAGTGTACATAAAGACTGACTTTTCAGTTTATAAAAAGTCTACCAGTTACGGGCAAAAGGTTGATGACTCCTTCTTTGGTAAAGGGTCTTAGCCTCACATATTTTCATTGTAGCACCCGCACCTACTAAAAATGCATTTAAATTTACTGTTTAAAGACTTTAGACTTTTTTAAAGTTATGAGCTGTGAAAAATCTAGCTGGGTATCTATTTACTGATCTAATGTGTGTGTTTACATAAAATGCACAAATGTTATACAAAAAGTATACAGTAGCAGATGCTTTATACAGATTAAATGTTATTTTTATATATCTCTGAAGTCTGTGCCTCATATTAATACAATGGATTGTCAGAATTTTCCATTGTTCCACTTCAAAGCATGCAATTATATTACCTTAATTGGAAGCACTGATGTGTTTTCGCCAAGGATGTTTATTTGTATTCTGACTACTGAGATATAAATATGGGACCATTTGCTATATTTGGCTTTCTACTTACTTGAATTTTTGTTCTCTGCGTTCTATCTTTACAAACTATTATACTGAGTTTATTCCCAATGCAGGAGCCAATACAACCAAAAAACTTTTTTCTTATTGGGATCCTGATCAATTCTCTATAGTCAAAGAACTTGTTAACTGTGGAGTGCAGCAGTGAGAAGTACCACAACTTTCTGAGTTGTAATTGCAGCAGAATCCAACAGGTTAGGAATTCATACACTGAAACACTGGCAACCATTAATCCAAAGTGTCATTTGTTATCAGTACAGGCAACATGGATACCCAGAATTTTTTATAGCTTCAGTATTAGTGAAAATATAGTGTATGAAAGACATTCTAAACTGTTGGGATGAGAATGTAATCCTTCTTTCAGGATTTTTCCCTTACACGACATTCTCACCACATCATGATTAAGGGAGTGGAGCATCTCCCATATGAGGAAAGGCTGAGAGAGTTGGGTCTCTTTAGCTTGGAGAAGAGGAGACTGAAGGATGACCTTATTAACATTTATAAATATGTAAAGGGTGAGTGGCAGGAAGATGGAGCCAGGCTCTTCTCAGTAACATCCAATGATAGGACAAGGAGTAATGGATGCAAGCTGGAATATAGGAGATTCCAGTTAAATATGAGGAAAAATTTCTTCATGGTGAGGGTGACTGAACACTGGAACGGGCTGCCCAGGGTGGTTGTGGAGTCTCCGTCTCTGGAGACATTCAAAACTCGCCTGGACGCGTTCCTGAGTGACCTGATCTGGGTGTTCCTGCTCCAGCAGGGGGATTGGACTAGATGATCTTTCAAGGTCCCTTCCAATCCCTGATATTCTGTCATTCTGTGACCATAAAATATCTGTATCAAATTACACTAATCCTTTTCTAATACCACAATAAAAATACACTACTTTGCCTTGCACTTTGTTTACTATAATACAGTTTATCCCAATATATATAGAGGTCTGCACATGGCTTGACAGTACACTGACACCTGTGGTCAGTGGCTATGAAAATTCTGTGCATTTGTTAGAGAAACAGTCTTAAATTTCACTACATGCCATCTAAGAGTGTTTTTTTCTCAGATAATTTGCTATTAACTGAAAAAAATGTCGTTCAAAAAATTCTCACGATTACTTATCAGGTCACAGCATTCTAGATTTATCTTCTAATTAAGGTTTTACCCCACAAAAGGATATGTCTTTGGGCTTCGCTTTGACTCATCTAATGTGCAATAAATGTATTACTGAGAGTTTAGACTTGTTTGGCTTTTGGTCTCCTGATGATTTACACTTGAATTTGCATAACAGCACCTATGAGACTATTTCAGAAATGCAATTCCCAACACAAGTCTAAAAAGTGCACATGAAGTACCTAGCTGTAACCTTATACAGTCACATCTGTTCACCTTAGAATTGTCTAATTTGACCTTTTGAATTTAGCTGGTTTTCTTGATATTCACCCAGTGTTCAGTTCAATGAGAAAAACATCTTGGATTTCTCACAATGTACATCTAGAGATGAAATGTCATTTCTCTGGGGGATGATCAGAACATGTTTAGTGTTACACTTCCATTAGTTGACACATGAGTGCTGATTAGATGAAAAGGTCTGCAGCCATCCTAAGCTGACAGTGTACAACATGGCACAGGTACTAATCATGCTTCCCCTTTAGCTTGGACCATAGAAATAAGTGAAGATGAATAAAAAAAGAAGCAAACTATCCAAAATCTGAAGGAGAAAAAAAACAAAACAGCATAGGAAGGTCTCTGACAGCCCCATAGTCCACAGAGTTAGTATTCATATTCTCAGTACCCTCCTGCCATTTGGGTGGTTTACTTTTCAGAGGCAACAGGAATGGAATCGAAGTATAAGCCAGTGCTCTGGACTTTCCAGTGAAACTCCCCTACCGGATCCCAAAGTCTGCCTTCTAGGCATGTTCAGAAGATTCTGGCAAATCCTGAGATTTTTATGAACCCTTGTCCCACTGCCTCATGGCTTTTTCTTACAGAGGAGAGGAAAACAGACTCACAGACAAGAGCAGAGAAGTTTTCACAAGATGTGGAAAGTAAGAAAGCATGTCTTTTAATTTGGTTGGGAGTGGACTGCTGTTAAAGCCACAATATCAGAGTACCACTACAGGAAACTCAGTTTTGGTGATGTGCAGATAAATCAGAGGCTTTTCAATTGAACAGTGATCTCCTTTGGAAAAAGCATATATATATAAAAAAAGCACATCTATAGAAAGGATTTGGATACTTTTGTTTGTGCTAATGGTTCCACTGACCCCATAGTGGAATTATTCTAACAAAAACACCATATTCCCTTACTTCTCCTTTCTTTGAACTCAACAATGTGTCACACAAGTGTTGCTTGAAGGAGGCAGATGACATCTCTGTCATTGACCAACCTGGTATTTGAGCATTTGGCTACCTCAAGATGCCACTAAACTGCTGCAATCAAAATAATTGGTAGCAGCAGGTATGGGAGAAGTGCTGTCAGTGAGAGGAAGGAACTGCTTTTGTTAATCAGACTTAGAGGTAGCAATACCGTCATAATAATAATAACCTTCATCAGCCTTTGCCAAAACGTATGAAGGAGCAAGTACAACTGCACTGGGACCAAGTGGCCCAAGGGTTCATGTGCAAAGGTACAAAAATAAGTAAAGGTAGGTAGAACCGTCAGTCGAGTAAACAGGAAACATTACCCCTCTTCTGGTATCATCCAGGTCAGTTACACTGGTCCCACCGGATGGGGCAGAAACTAAGGGATGTCTGTTCTCCTGAAAGTCTGCGTCTTTGATAAATAAAGACGACATTGTCAAAGGAAGATGCATATGATATGTAACATACATATACATAATAAGTATCAGTGAACTGTATGACACATTAGAGCTGCCTTGCCTTTGCTACCATTTATAGTTATATAACTCTCCTTTTAGCAGCCAAGTTCCTCCTTTGGAAGAGTTCGTTCTCATTCTTTGTGCATCACTAATGGCTTCAGCTCACTGGAGAACAGATCCAATCCACTGGAATCAATTTTCAATGATGCAAAATGCAATCAAATCAAGGTACTGCCCTAGGATATCAGCTACAGAACAGATTACAAAAAAGGTTTCAAATTTTAATTTCAGCAAAGCAAGGTTTTTTAAAAGAGGTTTTTTAGGTGCTCCTGCAGAAAACAGTTGATGTAATATGATTCCTACCAATCTTGACAACTTCCTACAAAAAAAGCCTGCAATCAGACAAACCACACGATATCCTTTCACCATCTGCAAAAGCTGAAAACATCAGTACACTTTACAGGTGTGACTCTGCAATTCCCTGAATATTCCAGGAAGTTAGGTTCTCACCTTCATACCTTTAAAAGTAAATGTACCAGAGGATTTGCTATTAAACATATAAAACATACTGTTTTAGGTATGTATAAGAGTTTTCTTTTTGTTTGGCTAAAGATTATTTAATGTAAGTTAAGCAAGACCTGACAATTTGTGGCTGCGTGAGACTGCAAGACCTCCTGTTTTGTGAATTCTAAACAGGAACGATGCACTAAGCATTGCTTTACTTTAAAAGAAACAAAAAAGCCAACATTCCCCATGGAACAAGTAATATGAGCAAAGGTCTCTAAAAGTCCCTTAACAATGGAACAAATCTTTATATTGCAAGCCATAAGGAAGATTGGATGGTTCCTTTGTAAAACGTGAAAAGATATAAGGGGGAAAAGAATTTAGAAGATGCCATACTAAATTAAGAGTTTCATGCCTGTGAAGAAAATCTGAGGAAAATCTATCTACAGGATATCTATCTACAGGATAGATTTTCACTTTATTACAGTAGAACTAATTATACATTCATTAAAAACAATGACTGTTTTATAAAATGTGGTTCTTTGTGCTGCATTTTTTTCTTAATAAGCCCGAACAGATCTAATGCTAATAATAATGTTTTATACATAAAAATTAGGAATCAAATATATATGGAGCACAAGCCTACTTTTGCTTACATTATTTGGCATCACCCTACAGAATCAAGACTCATGTATTGTCTGGCCATACAAATTAACTGAACTTAAAATACTAATTACTGAACATTTCCAGAAAGCTATGCCTCATAGTACCAGTATAATAGCTAACTTAACATTTCACTAAAATTATTCATCGGTTGATTTAAATAGCAGTTTTTATTATTTAAGAATTCATCATAGAAAGAGCTTTTCAGAATTTTTCTTAGTTGTTTTGCAACTATAGTATTCTCAAGTGGAGATTTTTTTTTTTTTAATATTACAGAATTAAATAAAATTTTATACTCTATGCATCTCATTTTCATAAGGGAAATTTGTAAATCATGCATTTATTAGCCAATATTGTTCTATTTTTAAAATTACCGTCAAATTACATATGTCTGGTAACTCCCTTTGAAGTAAATGAGTAACATTTATTCTCAATAAAGCTTTCATTTTAACTAGGCACATTAGATATCATTAGTATAAATTCATTATAAATTATACTTCAGATTTCATAGAGAGTTATTTACCCAGCCCTTTTTTATATTTGAAAGTTAACTAAGATAATATTAGTTTTAGTAAATGCCCTGCAGTTACCCAGATTTTAATATGAAATTATTTTTCCTTGTTTTCTATTATATTTGTAAGGCACAAATATATAACTTAGGTTTATTTCACAACTATTAAATTAAGTTCTATATTTATTTTCATTCCAATGATATACCTAAATTCGTAAGTGTAATTTTAAATGATACATTACAAACTGCTATTTCGAATGTACTTAATTTTTTTAAAAGGTACAAGAATTCTAAAAAAAATGTGTAATAATAAATAAACATAATGCTATTTTATATGATCCTTCTTTAAAAACTGATTTCTGCCTAATGTACTGCTTTCAGCTTCATATGTTATTGTTGCAGTACCAACATCCATTACTTCAGTGAATTCATGGAACAACTCATAATTTCTGCTCTGCCTCCAGCGTGGATATGAGTACCGATAGGAGCTGTTGTCACTCTGCAGAGCTGGAGGCGCTGTAATGGCATAGAGGGTGTTTCTTGTACTCAAATCATACCTGTGGTGCTGCTCATTGAAAGCTGCTAATGTGTCTGATTTGTACACCACAACTGTCAAGTGCTGCAAAACCGAAGGAAAGAGCAGAGAGAGGAAGAAACCTCAGTCTTTCACCGGCAGTAGTAGCACCAAATCACCATGACCAGGCAGCTGGAGAAATGTTCCCACACTTTGCTGCACCGCTACACCCCAGATGTTGCCTGCTCCCGGGCTTCCTCAGGGGCTTCTCCCAGGCCAGCCTAAACTAGGGCACTAAACAGATTTTTCTCCCACCTCCTCTCAGACATTTCTCCCCCAGGGGAAAGGCACAACCTCATACTAACACACAGGGGCAGGGAGCAAAGGGGGACAGCAATGAGCTGATCCCAGTACTCCTGCTGTTGATGCTGGACAAGTGGGCTTCCAGCCATGACTACACCTCCCTCCCTTTGCCTCCATCACAGCCGCACCCACGCTGTGGCCCCAAATGGCAAAAACACAAACAAGGATGGAGGACAAGAGAGTATGGAAGGAGAAGGAACCTGTGCAGCCTCTGCATGCATAGACCAAAATTGGGGTTCAAGTAGCTCAGCACCTGTGCATAAAAGAAGTGTAACTGGAAACAAATTGCCAGAATTTTTCTGTCAGAAAGATTTATGGCTTTATTTTTTTTTTTTTTCCCCATAGAAATGCCAGGAATGAACAGTATCACTGAAGCAGGAACAACAGCATAGATGTGCAACGTGACCCATATAATTAAGTAAAGGATGCAAATGGCAAATCTAATGAGGGAGAAACTACATTCATGATCACTTTACCTGTTATCTTTAAATATTTGTTTTTTCTGTTTACAGCCAGATATTTTTCCTTTCCTGCCCACCCCAAATTAGATAGGAAAAAGAAGCCGATGTTCAGGTAGGAAAGGAAGCTAGAACTCCAGCTGTGCCTGCAGCTAGAAAAGCAATACGAAAGAGGCAAAAGGATTCTTGTGCTCTTAAAAATAGCAAAACAGCAACAAAGGACAAAACAACCTCTTCCCTTTGCCTCCCTTTTTCAATCTTTGTTTTAAATGGGCAAATCATTTCAAAATGACTGTTCTCAAACAACCATCAGACTCCAAGATTTATTCTGTCCTCTGAAAACAGAAGAAAATATATGAAAAAGCTCAATATGAAATGTAACATGGTCTGATTTTCAAAAGCTGTCAGCAGCCACAATTTCTGAAATCTGCAGGAGTTTAGCAATTACATGTAAAACCTCACTCAGCTTTGTTAACCTATTTGTTACTTTTTTTTTTTTTCTAAAGAATGTATAAAGTAATAAATTCAAAGAGCTGGAAGTGCTAGAAATAAGGCAGGAAGGCATAATGAAAGCTTTGTCAATTAACCTCAATTACAGGGAGGTTTGCAAAACATGGGCTGTCCTCACTTTTTTTCAAACTATGTGGCACCAAACTAGGTACCACTGCTGTCTCTCCAGTAACTTCCCACTGTCAGGGCTGAGCTGTGCTCCTTGAGCAGAGGCAGCCTTACAGGAGCAGATAAATTCTGCTGCAGGGTTTGTCTTCGTCCTCACCGGCTGCATCTGCACTACTGACAATGGCAGACCTGAGCTCAAATTTCTCACCCTCACCCACGGCATCCTTCAGAAGCATCATTGACCTCACATTCAAATCACTTTGTAGTTCTGGGTAAAATCATCCAGATTCTTGCAGTACTCTCAACCAGTACACTTTGTAGCCCTTGTTTCTAACATAGCCTAGAAATTGTTCACTGTAAGACTTTCCTGGTATGAATAATTCTATCAGCAAAGGGTGCTACAGCCCTGTTCAAACCTGTTCTGGCTTCTGCTGGGGTTTGCTGGCTTAAGTACAACACAGACAGAATCACTGAAATTACCTCCATGACAATATAGTCATTGTTTGGTGATACGTGCAGATTGATATCCACAATTACAGTTCCTACAGTCTAGGGTGACATTACTCAAATAAGCCTCAGCAGAGTCTCTAAACACCACACAAAAATAAGGTTTTTCTCTTTTTTCTTTTTTTTTGGGGCATAGTATAATTAAAATATTGGTTGTAAATTTGTTTCCCATACAAGCTCAACAATTTTGTTATTTTAACAAGAAATCACAATGTATCCCAACAATTCATAATGTTTCATATATACCTGCATTACTACTGTTTAGTATATGTTACCCTTCTATTAGGAATTTTGAAAAAAAAAAACAGTGTATTCTGTAATAGACTCATATCTAAAGGTAATAGAATACTTCCCTCAGTGCCCTGAATTACTCCTGAAGAATCCACAAGTTATAACTGACTCATTCCCTGCATGATGTAGTTGTTGCCACCTCAGAGACTTGCTGCATATCCTCACGTGCGGGGAATCAAAATTATCTGCCGTGAGAAAAGCCTTTATATCCTGATAAGTCTAAGTCTATATGCTATTTTCATTAAGTCACTTTCATTATCTACTGTTTCACCAGATCTCTCAAGTTAGTACCGTGGCCCATTTTCAGTGTTGCTGCTTCCTATGACCTGGAATGGTGGCAGTGGAAGCACATCCTCCTAAAAAAGCTCATGTATTTTTATAAAAAATCCCTTTGCTTATGACTTATTTAGTATCTCAGACTTTTTAATGTTGATTTTTCTTTTAAAGGGGATTTAAGAGGTATCCAAACAAAAGGGTTCAGAAAAAATCATCTTGGCTAATGTAAGGTCCCAGGGTAACATTAGCCTTACTGTTACAAATTAACTTTATACGCATTATAAAACACAACTGAGAAAATAATGTTAAAAAAAATAATAGCATAAGACAAAGCAAAACCAATACATAATTAATGCCATAATAAATGAGCAATATGATGGAAAACTGTAATGGAACTAAATACAGCACTGTGAAATGCAGCCCATAAATGTGCATAAAATATGCATAAAGGTGCAACTGCTTTCAGCCTGGTCACACAAAAGAGGATTTCATGAAGTGACTAATGGTTCACTTGTTCTAACCTGTAGTCTAGAAAAATACTGAGAGACAGAAATTTTATTTGTCACTTGAACCATTGGACTGAAGTAAGAGAAAAACATCAGGAAAGTAGTATGGGGGGGGGTGGGGGCAGAGGGGCTGCCAAGAACATCGAGAGAGCATTTGAAGTACTCTATGCAGTCAGCAGTGGAAAGTTTTATTCTATCATCATTTATTTATACCATGGTAGTACCTAAGTACCATAAGCAGGGATTAATGCCCTGTTGTGACAAGGTCTCTGGAAACATTTTTGTTAGAGGTGGTACCACCATCTGATTTTAATTGGTGTCTGTTCAGTGCCATGCTCATTATTCTTAAATGTACAGTTCATCTACCAGAAAATACAAGTGTTATATGGTACTTTTGCTCAAGGTATTCAAGGATAATACGTAGTAGTAATTACAAGTTTGCTTAAATAATTAATATTGTAACTATTGCCCAATGCCATAAAAAGTATTATGAGAAGAGGTGCAAAGTATCTTTTTAATTACAGCCACTGCTCAGAATCATGGCTGTACTGTATCACTGAGAAGTGTTTGCTACAAAGATTAGCTTACTCCAGGACTCTAGTTCACATGCCAGACTTGAATATCCTTTCACATGCTGAGCATGAAACTAACAATAGCTGAGTTTTACTAATGAAAATTTCTGATACTGGTTGTTGAATTGCCTGTGTTATACTGGGCTTTTCAGTACTGAAAAGATAATTCATGACACATACACAAATGCCCCTTTGGTAAGCTGCAATCACATTCCTTCCCTTTGTTTATTTGTCCATTGGCTTGGACAGATACCTGATTTCACACAAATAAAATATAGGCGCGCAGCTACCTGCCTAAATTACTTGAAATCCTGATCTTACTAAATTTTGAGAATTAAGAGCTGAGATGAAGAGTAATTTTTATTTTACAGAGCTTCTGTTCCAAGCTAAGACAATATAACAAATACACGTGACCAGTTTATGTTATATCTTTTAGGGAAATATTTATATTTTTCAGAATCATAATATGACATATTCCCAACCAACTCAACATACAAGCTCTGTGTCAAGATACCTTTGCTGATGCCAGTTATAAACAGAAAGAGAAACAGATTTCGGTTTGGGATGAATTATGGGAGAGTGGGCACTTGAAAAGAAATATGGGCAGAAAAGCTATCTTGAGTACTAGAAAAATAAAATCATATCACTGAAGATGGTACAGTGCATTTCCTATTACTTTACAAATGCACTGCAGCACCATAAAAAAATTACAGCAATGATTTAAAGGAAAGACAACTGTATTATATAGAATAATATGATAAAGACAGACACTTGGCTTTGACCAGGATGAATTATGCTTCTCAAACCCAGTATGATTATTTGAAATGGTAAACAAAACAGCGGATAAAGAAGAAGCAATGAATATGATATACTTATGACTTTTGAAAGGCTTTTGATGAAGTCCCTCACAAGAGACTATTAAGGAAATTTAGTAACCACAGGGTAAGAGGTAAATTCTTGTCAGTGATTAAAAGCTGGTTAATAGGCAGGAAGCAAGGAGTAGAAATAAATAGTCCATTCTCAGTATAGGAAAGAT